>WNWK01001273.1:0-52500 GCA_009830355.1 Cherax destructor | reverse complement strand
TCTTGCTGTACACACACACGCACACACAATCAAGAATAAATTAAAGGGAATATATAAACATTTTGCCATATTCACAGGCTTATTTTTCATTAATTTTACCTATGACATATTTTAAAGTTTCCTGATCCTCCTGCGATCTGTCAGAAATTGCTCTGCGACTACAGGTAGGCGGCGCCCGATGTTTATGTTACCGTGGCACGAAACACAAATGTCATCTCGGGATATCAACTTCATCATTGATTATTAATAATATTTAAGTTTCTTACACTAGCACCATGTGGAATATGAAGACAGAGTAGACAGAAGCTATAATTAAGACAACGTTTCGCTCATTATCTTCATTAAATTATGTGTTTATGACGTTTTTTTGAGCAAAACGTTGTCCTAATAAAAGTTTGCTCTAAGTATTTTTGCATTATTAATATTTGTCTGCAGTCTGCCCTCCAACTACTAGCTGTCTATGACCCATCATCAATATACTTGTTTTCTCTGGTTTACATAACATCACTATTGTGACTGATGTTCCTGAGGTCAGGACTATAGTCAAAACTGTTCGTTTATTCTCCAGGGGAAAAATTCCTTAATACTGATCTTCATGACTTGATAACCCACAGAATACAGCCCCGTGCATGGGTGAGGCCAGGAAAGTCGCTGAAGTATACATTCCTTAACGGTACAAGGACATGTCCTTGTGGTACGCTAGCGCTGATTCACTGCGGTCCAAGGACATGTCCTTGTGGTACGCTAGCGCTGATTCACTGCGGTCCAAGGACATGTCCTTGTGGTACGCTAGCGCTGATTCGCTGGCTTAAAGACTGGTTTGATTGAGATGTTCCTTGAGATCAGTTTAGATGGTAATCCCTCAGGAGGTGGACAATTTTCTGCTCTCTAGGAAAACTATCTTTATTCCTTTCTCATAAGACGTCAATTGACTGAAAATAATAATAGTGTGGGTTGGCAATTTATGCAACATCAAGCCTTTGCACTTTTTTAATGTATTTTAAATAAAAATGAGAAAAATATTAAAGTAACGGTAAATTTTGATTTCCTCGACAATTTCACAGAATTTTCTAAGCTCAGCATTGCACTGAGAAGCAGTGAAATTAGGAAAATACCAAAAAAAAAAAAATTACTTTGTTTTTTGTAGCTTTCTACCCTTCCTTCTTTCCCTTCAATCCCCTGCCCCCCCCCCCACTGTCCCCTTCCCGCAAGTCTTACTCTAGACGCTCCCTTAGTTTGCTTAATGGATTACGTTGGCCCCCGCCAGAGATTGATAACGCAGATCACGGAACGAGGGGCAGGGGGTTGTCTGAACCCCATGGCAGGTGGAGTCTTAAAACTCACTGAGAGTTTTCAGAACTCACTCACCATGGATTCAACATCCCTCCCCCCCCCCCCCGTTCCGTGAATTGTTTGCAGTCGTGTTATTTACGATTTCCTTTATCATTAATAACGCCTGCAGCTTCCCCATTGTGACTGGTGACACGTACTTGAGATCAGCTGCTGAGCGATCTTTTGTGGAAATATATTAACGACTGAACAGAAGCAAGTGATAGGAAAAATAGGTGTCATTTACTTTTAGTTTATAGATTTTTTTCTCTCTTTCGTTGTCTTGATTTATTTTTCTACAGCAATTTTTTTTTTCCTTTTTTTTTTTAACTAGTTTTCACCTTATGTCTTTTTTCTGCATTCTCTTGTTTATCATCTTTCGTCAATTTTCTCTTCTTCTCATCCCCGTTGTCCGAATCTAATATTTCTTTTTACACTCTTTTCAATTCTCACTTGTTTTCACTTTCTATGACTTTTTCGCTTTATATCTCTCTTTTTCTAATATCATTTTCTCTTTCTTTACATTTTTCTCCGTCTGATTTCCATCCCAACTTTTCGATTCTGCAAACCAGTTGAAAAAATAATAGAACAGACACAAAAAAACTAAGAGAGTTATAAGAAGAGAGAGAGAGAGAGAGAGAGAGAGAGAGAGAGAGAGAGAGACGCGTAAATAAAGACTGGGAACGGCACAGAAAGATTGAATGAAGTGATAAGGAAAGCAAAAGAACGAAAATAAATAAAAGTCTTGATAACAATGCTTGGAGAAAGTTCTCTTTTAACATTCACGAGTCTTACGTTTTTTCCCTTTTTTTTGTGGTCGTCATAAAATTCTATATGATAAGAAACTGTGACTTTGATATTCCAAATACCTGTTTGTCTTTTGTCTACTTTTACTTTCGGTAATTTCATTACGTTTTATCCAAAATGAAAGTTTGGTTTTCAAAATATACAATCAATATTATTTAATATATATATATATATATATATATATATATATATATATATATATATATATATATATATATATAGTTAAAATTAAAAATTATTTATCAGGTCTCAGTAGAGAAACAATCCCGGCAAATGTATTAAACTTTTTCGCTGGCTAAATATGCCTGGCAGCCTTCACCGTCTTGCAGGAGACAAGAGTTTTACATTAGCGTCATGCTGTCTTTCAGCGCACCTTCCCCACACAAAAGACCTGAAACTGACGCTGGAGTGTGCTTAGGGAATGGGTCAGTTGGAGGGAGTCAGAGTCCCAGCATTCCCCTCTTTCCCCGGTGTCACGTCTTCAAGTCAGGTGATGTTGTCGTAAGTCACTCTGGAAGGCAAGTAGTAAGATGCTAGAGAAGGACGCAAAGTCTTGGCATGTGAGTGTTAAATGTTTTGCACTCTGGTATGATTGTCTTTCTTCTTTAAAACATGTAAGAAGACAAGCGAGTCTTAATAACCACTTCTTATATTCTGTTCACTAATCTTTACTTGCTAATATTTCTTTATAATGCTTATGTCTGAAATATAATTTTCCAATATATGAGACCTGGGCTGAGACCGGACCTAGGAGATAATGATAACTGAAACCATTAAAATATATATTAACAGAGATATCTCCATGCCAGGAGACCCAGGATAATCGTTTTAGCCTCTGACACCCAAGATACCTGGCTCTATATTCTGTTATATCTCCCAGAACCTAAACTAACATTCTAATTCAGTGTGTCTGTCTCTGCTGCTTTTATATCTCGCAGAACTCCGTCAATAAATATCCATCTGAATCTTTTCGTCTCCGAATTCTTTCCACATTTATTTTTAGTCTCTGCCTGGCCTTCACTACCATAACCAAGCTTTAGCACCTCCCTGTCGGAGAAAATATGATTGATCTTTCAACTTAAAATGTTTATAAATCACCAGTACTGTTCATTAGTACACACCGCGTAAATAACACGTTATCGATTATCTTATCGCTACAAGCGTGATGTAGGTAGAATGGTCCTAATGCCCCTCATTAACGCTGGCGTCCATCGATCATGTACCTCGCCACGGCTAATGTATTCCAGCTACTGTGCGTAAACACTACGTTAATGGGGTAATACTCGGGATGTTCATTAGAGCGGAAGTGATTATAAAAAGTAATATATCTGTTAATGCCTCCATTAACAGAGGTGTGTGTGTGCCTTGTTCGATGTATTCATTTCTTGTTAATGCTGAGGGTATGATAAACACGTTATTAAATTATTGAACTCTTGTAAATGAATTAGTGATGTCGTATCATAGTTTCCAATGAACAATAATACTCAAATAATGGCGAGTTACATCTAAGATTTTTATTTCAGTTTCTATCATCTAGGTGGGTACAAATAGGAAGCGCGTCTGTCTGGCGCTCAGCAAACGGAGGATCAAGCATTTAACACGCCTTGGGCTGAATGACTCACATGGGTTTGGTGCTTAACATGAATGATTACAAAAAATATTTTAGATTCTGATTTTAATAAATAAGCCATGTACCTCATTAGTGTCGAAGTTAGCACACAGGTGTCTAAGTAAAGATGCCATGGCTAGGTTATACACACACACACACACACACACATATATATATATATATATATTACAACTCTTTAAATGACCAAGAACCACATTCACCCAAGAATATATTGTTTATACCATATCTTGTAAACAAATTCTCTACAAATTTCAAAAATCAAGTTGTACCTAAAAAAAATGATAGAATAAAAACTATTTGACTAAGAGTTCCCCACAAAATGGTGACGACCTTGTCAAGAAGATTCTTTGTACAAAATGCAATAAAATTTATTATGGCAAACTGAATTCATTCATTCATTGACTCACAGGTAAGGACCCACTAGGGGCGAGGGGAGAGTGGGGACAGACGAAGAATAGCCGGTGAGAGGAAGAGCTGCAGTAGAAGAGAAAGAGTCAGGACTAAACCCAACAGTTTATGGGGTAAACCCCAATGGGCAAACTGGATTTTTTTTAATAATATGGGCAGAATTACCGACAATATGTTAAGTAAAAGGACACAAGTGCAAGTGTGACATTTGTATTGTGGCAACGTTTCGCTCTCCAGGATCTTTGTCAAGACGTTACAAACAATACATGGACACAGAGGGTATATATAGGCTTAGAGTGAGGTGTAAGGCACAATATAATCGTTGTAATAATATTAGAAGTAGTACTAGTAGTAGTAGTAGTAATATTGTGGTAGCAATAGTAGTAGTAGTGTCTCAGTTGCACTTGTGTCCTTTTATTTAACAAATTGGAAAAACTCTTGAATCAAGATTACGACAACATGACCATAGCAATAGAACTGGGAAAAAATCTAATGATTTCTTAATTCATATACGAGATTTTAAATATCCTATTGATTTGCAAAAGGCCGAGAAAGTTGTATCTGTAAATCCATGATTGAAAGAAATATAATAAAATAGAGCTTTAAATAAAATTGTATTGATTACAGTTTAAATACAAATCCAGGATTGTATAAACTAGATTAATTTAAAATGAAATTTGTGAGGATTATAAACTGTGTTGATAAAATTCCCCTTTACATGACATGTCACTCTTAAATTTGACCTGGCACGTGACTTGACTTAAAAAAAAAACTTACAACAATGGAAAGGAATTCCCACGCTCATTGAGTATTCCCATATGTAAGGTCACATGTGAGGTCAAATCTCAGCTTTAAAAGTCTTCTGTTATCTTATTGTTTTTACTGTTAATTGAGAATGTGAGAAACATCAAAAGCCCTTGATTACGATCTCACATGTTTCCTGTGTGTTTATTATTTCAGTATATATGTCAGAAATGTATCAGAAATCTTTCCTACGACGATAGACTGAGGGCATTGAATCTAAGCTTTATGGAAATGTGTAGAATTAGGGGAGGGGAGATATGACAGAAGTGTATAAATGGAAGACAGGAATAAATAAAGGGAATATAAATAACATTCTATAAATATCTAACCAAGGCAGGGCTCGTGGCAGTGAGTTCAAGTTGGAAAAAATTAAATTTAGGTAGGATATAGGAAAGCTCTGGTTTGGTAATAGAGTTGTGGATGAGTGGAACAAACTCCCGAGTACCGTCACTGAAGCAAAACTCTCGAGTAGCTTCAGAAATAAATAAGACAAGTACATGAGTGGGTGTAGGTGGGTGAGTTGGACTTGTCCAACATGGGGCCAGATGGCCTGTTGCAGCACTCCCTCTTTCTTAAGTCAGTGTGACTTGGACCTGCCTAGCATGGGCCAGTAGGCCTTCTACAGTACTCCTCCTTTCTTATATTCTCATTCTTATCGGTGTAAACACACAGAATTTACTTTGATCATTATATTAGAGATTAAAGCCTTTCAGACAGGTGACACGTAGCCTTACTAACCTTCCCACAGATAACGAGTGTTAAACTACCCAACTAACTCTCAGATACTGTCACTGTCGTAGCAGAGACTGTCACTGTCGTAGCAGAGACTGTCACTGTCGTAGCAGAGACTGTCACTGTCGTAGCAGAGACTGTCACTGTCGTAGCAGAGACTGTCACTGTCGTAGCAGAGACTGTCACTGTCGTAGCAGAGACTGTCACTGTCGTAGCAGAGACTGTCACTGTCGTAGCAGAGACTGTCACTATCGTAGCAGAGATGTCACCTCAAGAGGAATCAAACTCCGGAAAAAAAAACTGAAGTTTTACAAAACTGTTGTAATCATTTTAGAAAAGTTCAATAGAAATATTTTAAAACATCCTCCAATAAACGTGAATGCGGGAGGCAGTGAACAGACACATATATACCTAACTGTAAGGTGAAAAATATTTGGGAAAAAAAAAAACGCGTACATAGTTGCCCACTAGATATGCTATAAAAGTAAGAAGTTTAAAATAAAAATGAGTAAAGTTCTCTAGGATAAAAAAATAATTGAAAAAAAGGTCATCACTCAGAGTGGTACTGAGTCACTGGCGGGAAAAATGGAAAATAAAAAGAAAAAGAGGAATGAAAGTCGAGCTTCCAACACAAGTGAAAAACAGAGCGTGTACAACTGTGTCGACACTGTGTGGTGTACAACTGTGTCGACACTGTGTGGTGTACAACTGTGTGTGTCGACACTGTGTGGTGTACAACTGTGTCGACACTGTGTGGTGTACAACTGTGTGTGTCGACACTGGTGTACAACTGTGTGTCGACACTGATGTACAACTGTGTGTGTCGACACTGTGTGGTGTACAACTGTGTCGACACTGTGTGGTGTACAACTGTGTGTGTCGACACTGTGTGGTGTAACGTCACACTGTGTGGTGTACAACTGTGTCGACACTGTGTGGTGTACAACGTGTGTCGACACTGTGTGGTGTACAACTGTGTCCGACACTGTGTGTGTGTGTACAACTGTGTGTCGACACTGGAAACGTGTCGACACGTGTGTACAACTGTGTCGACACTGTGTGGTGTACAACTGTGTGTCGACACTGTGTGGTACAACTGTGTCGACACTGTGTGGTGTACAACTGTGTCGACACTGTGTGGTGTAAAGGTCGACACTGTGTGTACAACTGTGTCGACACTGTGTGGTGTACAACTGTGTCGACACTGTGTGGTGTACAACTGTGTCGACACTGTGTGGTGTACAACTGTGTCGACACTGTGTGGTGTACAACTGTGTCGACACTGTGTGGTGTACAACTGTGTCGACACTGTGTGTGTACAACTGTGTCGACACTGTGTGGTGTACAACTGTGTCGACACTGTGTGGTGTCAACTGTGTCGACACTGTGTGACAACTGTGTCGACACTGTGTGGTGTACAACTGTGTCGACACTGTGTGGTGTACAACTGTGTCGACACTGTGTGGTGTACAACTGTGTCGACACTGTGTGGTGTACAACTGTGTCGACACTGTGTGGTGTACAACTCTGTGTGTCGACACTGTGTGGTGTACAACTCTGTGTGTCGACACTGTGTGGTGTACAACTGTGTGTGTCGACACTGTGTGGTGTACAACTGTGTGTGTCGAAACTGTGTGGTGTACAACTGTGTGGTGTACAACTGTGTGTGTCGACACTGTGTGGTGTACAACTGTGTGTGTCGATACTGTGTGGTGTACAGCTGTGTCGATACAGTGTTGTACAGCTGTGTATGTCGGCACTCTGTAATATACATCTGTGTATGTCGACACTGTAGTCTATAGCTATGGGTATCGACAGACCGTCTTGTACAGCTTTGGGTGTCGACACTGTTGTTCCCAGCTGTGGGCGTCGACACACTATGGCGTACACCTGTGGGTGTCAACTCACAGCGGTGTACAACTCAAGGTGTCGGAAGGAACAAAAGATTCTTTACCTTTAAGTGTTGTTCACTTATATATACGCCTCAGTGTAAACACTTATTCCACACCTCTCCTAACCTTCTTAAAAGAAAATACCTTGTTCATCTAAGATCCTACTCTATCTTACCCTTAATTATTTCAATAATAACTCTACCTCGTTTATTTCCCTATAATTCTTACTCTCTTTTATCTCCTTGTCACTTAAACAAAGAACCTTGCATGCTCTCTACCAGTCCTTTGGGTACCCTCCCCTCTTTCATGCATATGCTGAAAAAAAGTACCATTCACTCCAACACCACTTCCCCACCTGCCTCTGACTGCCTCACGCACTTCCCTACAGTCATATGTGGTTCTTCCTCACTCCTTCAAGATGTTGTTCCTCCCTGCCCAAGGCATGAAATCGATGTCTGTCTTTCATCATGAACATTTAAGTATTTCTCAAAATAGTGTTGCCAGCGTCCCAGTACCTCCACCCCCTCATCAAATGACTCCCATCTTTAATTTTTAAACTGTTAATCCCAGCTGTTCCGTGGGACTTTTCCAACTTATTAATCTCACTCTAAAAAAAATTCTTAGTGGAGATAATGACACCGATAAGAGACTTTTGTTTTCAAATATTTTACCTAATATTCACATCTGATGAAGCCCAGCAATTGTCTATCTAATTTTTCTTATTGTCAGCATTTTCTTTTTATATAAAATTTCACACGTTCATTATCTCTCCTCCTGTACTCCCTCGCAAATCATTCACTCTTTCTTTTGTTCTCCATGTACTCTGTCCTCCGTATATCAATCTTATATTGTAAACAAAACTCATATACTGATTTTTTTTTCTATGTTACTACCCTCTTTTCGGAGTAATTCCACCCTCTTATAACCACAAACTTCTGTTGCTCACTCTAACAACGCATTTTTAATTCTACCCCCATACGTCTTCTATCCCCATATATTTTCTACCCCCATACGTCTTCTAACCCCCGTACGTCTTCTAACCCCCCCCCCCTCCTCGTTACTTATGTAGAATTAGACACATGTGCACCATCTCGTATCTATATTCGTAGACGTCTCGCTATCCAGTGGTTATATCAGTTCAAGGACATAAAGGGAAGACTGTAAAACCATATACTCTATAGCCTATCTTTCCCTCAACAGTTCTTAATATCTTACAAACCACGGTACGGGTGGGGATTGAACTCGCAGCAAGTGAGTCGTGTCATTACGACTTTATATCTTACCACAACTATTTTGTCTCCTATTTGTTTTTTTACTTAACTATTCCCCACTGATGACGTTCCTACATACAGGTCTCCTTTTTTTTCATTATTTATTTGGTGTGACAGATCGATACATTTGTAAACACAGGTTGATACATGGATACAGATCGCGTTATGTGTCTTGTTTCCTGGCGTACACATTTATCATGTCCTCCTCTTTGGCTCTTTACTCTCTCTCTCCCATATTATTTCCTCGTTCTCTATTGAGATTTGAATTCTTCGCTTTCACTTATTCTCGTTTTGTAGCACTTTCCTCAATTCCCGTTCGTTTTTCTCCCATATTGTTCCTCCTCGCTGCGTTCTTCCTCCTCGAGCCTGTGTCCTCCTTAGAAGGTAGGGAGGATGAAGTGGTGGTGGAGAAGGATAAGATTGAGGATGGGAGGAGGAGGAGGAAGAGGGAGAGGGAGAGGATGGGATAAAGGAAAAGAATGAAGAGGAAGTGGTGGATAAGGGATGAACGAGCACACGGGGAAAGACAGACAGCAGAGGTCTTGGAGGTCCACACCCAGACTACCTGCTGAGAAAAAAACTACTTTCATCTAGATTAAGTACTCTCGTGTATTATCTAGGTGTTAAAGGCAGGGATAGTAAAGCAGAAGGCTCTCTCCCCATCCTACATTCCCTCTGGTCACTGCCGGCATGAAAATATAACATAATTTTCGATAAATGGCAAGGAATTTACATGAGAGATGGAAATGGTTGGGGGGTTTGGTGGTGATGTGATGTACAGTGCCTGTGTTCTGAAGGAGGGGTGGAGGTGAGATGTGCAGTGCCTGTGTTCTGAAGGAGGGGTGGAGGTGAGATGTACAGTGCCTGTGTTCTGAAGGAGGGGTGGAGGTGAGATGTGCAGTGCCTCTGTTCTGAAGGAGGGGTGGAGGTGAGATGTATAGTGCCTGTGTTCTGATGGAGGGGTGGAGGTGAGATGTACAGTGCCTGCACTCTGATGGAGGGGTGGAGGTGGGATGTATAGTGCCTGCACTCTGATGGAGGGGAAGGAATGTTTCATTGTCGAGGATTATTGTAATGTTAGCACACTTCTAGCACGGTAGAAGATGACCATTGTAGTGAGAAAAAAAATATTAATATTTATTTATTATTGCAAGATCCGTAAAAAGAATATTTACGAACATTTACGATAATGGTGTAGTGGCAGCTTCAAAATGTGTATGGAAGACGGTGTCGAAGGATCGGCGGGCGCTGGTAGCTAGACCAGTGAGATATAACTGCTGGTGATACCTTGTTTATTGGTAATCACCTACACGAGGGTCATTAAGGCTGAATATCGCATCTCCTCCACCAGACTAGCATACCTTAATCCCTAGAATAAAAATGAAAATCTCAGCATACATACTCTGAGAGACATACTCGTCTCGGTGTATATTCCCTCTGGGAAAGGCACAGAGCTCTGCGATGAAGATAATTTAGTGATCAGCAAACAGATAGTCGATGCAAATCCGTGAATTGGTTTATTGGCAAAACGAATCATTTGCATTTTTTAACACGACCCACTTTATCTGCATAATGTATGTTGTAAACAATGTAGTATTGGTGTATGTTGTAACTGATCCAGTGCTATGATTGTAACGTCAGTGCTATAATTGTAACGTCAGTGCTATAATTGTAACGTCAGAGCTATAATTGCTGTTTTTTTTAAGAAACATACGCGCGCACACACGCAAGTAATTCGATTACACAGCTTCGGGGGCACACCAATCCTAAAGAACAAAACACACTCGAAAATCTCTGATTGATTAGCAATACAATCTCTTACTGGCCCATCGTCCAGTCATCCCCAGATTGTGTAAGGAATAATAGCCGCACGTCGGTACATGATTGTTGATAATGGTAGCACAGAACATTGTATTTACGTAGGTGGCTGGTGCCTTGAGTGGCAGTGCCCTCGACTCAAGACTAGGTGGACCCAGGTTCGATCCCGACACTAGTGGAAACGTTGGACATGTTTCCATTCATTTATTTAGCTTGGTTTACCTAGCAATAAATAGGTACCTGGGTGTCAGCCGACTGTTGTGAGTCGCATCCCAGGGAGTATGTTAGTGTACCTGGGAGAGGGCTGAGTTTATAACCAAGTTAAGGTAATAACTCTTAGCATGTAAATGAGCTGAGGCAAGTTAGCAACTCATAGCCTTAAATGAGCTGAGGCAAGTTAGCAACTCATAGCCTTAAATGAGCTGAGGCAAGTTAGCAACTCATAGCCTTAAATGAGCTGAGGCAAGTTAGCAACTCTTAGCCTTAAATGAGCTGTTATGATATCAACTTTTAGCCGCCTGGAAATGAGCTAATGTAGATAAATTCTTTCCCACAGCAGTGGTCACGCTGATAGTGAAAGAGTACGAGAGAGATATTAATGATATCAGCATACATGCTAATGAGCTTACATGTAGATATGATTAATAATATTCAAGTCACAGCTTTGATTCACTTGAAGAGATATATTCTCTGTTTCTTTACACAGCTGAATTTACAGACTAAGAGCTGTTATCAAACCTCAGCTCATTAACAGGCTAAGAGTTGTTATCTTATCTCAGCTCACAGGCTTAGAGTTGTTATCCTTCCTCGACTTAAGGACTAGCCCTATCTAGCGTAAACTACATCTCCAACGAACACCACCCATAACTGTCAAGTAACTCCCAGGTACTAACAAGTAAAGATGGCCATGGGATGTGAGGGAACTCGCCCCTACCCCCTCAACTCGCCCAGAGATTTTCAGCATATGGCATGGACAACATGTGTTCTCAGATGATACGGATGCTGCTCTCTTTTGTTGGATTTCTGTTACCATGGTGACACAGCCTGCCATGGCTTCCCCAGCCAGGGGTGTTGTGGTGGTCGATCACTGAAGATTATGTAAAGGATTGTGTAGCAAAGCACTACTTCAGATGATCCTCGGCCTCTCTGGTATGCAGCGTACATATGGCAGAATACTAAAAAGAGTGAAACAGTGATATGTTAGTGCCACGGTCACTGTCTGTCACTTGTTAATACACACACACACACACACTCCAGCGGCCAGTGAAGAGGCGGGGCCAGGTGAGTACAACTAGGTGAGTACACACATGTCCTACGAAGAGAGGTTAAGGGAAATTGACCTAACGACACTGGAGGACAGGAGGGACAGGGGAGACATGATAACAAAATTCTGAGAGGAATCGACAATGTGGACAGAGAAAAGATGTTCCAGAGATGGGAGACAGCGACAAGGGGACATAGTTGGAAGTTGAAGAATCGAATGAGTCACAGAGATGTTAGGAAGTATTTCTTCAGTCACAGAGTTGTCAGGAAGTGCAATAGACTGGAAAGTGAGGTGGTGGAGGCAGGATCCATACATAGCTTTAAGAAGAGGTATGATAAGCTAACGGAGCAGGGAGTGAGTGACGTAGTAGTGACCAATGAAAAGGCGGTGCCAGGAGCTATGAATCGACACCTGCAACCACAAGTAGGTGAGTACACACTCACTATGACTCGACCCCTGCGACCACAATATGGTGAGTACATACATATATATACAGTATAAATAAATATATACGTATATATATATATATATATATATATATATATGTGTGTGTGTGTGTGTGTAATACCACTTGTTTCGTAGTTTCATTGCTATATATATATATATATATATATATATATATATATATATATATATATATCAACTCAGAGAGACACGACGATGATTCAGAGAAACATAGTAAATGGGAGGAAAGAGAGGACGAAGACGTTACTGGTAAGGTAAGAGTAATATCAACAGTCACGCTAGAGAAGGGGGGTGAAAAATAACATTTTTCTCTTATTATTCATTAATACATTTTACCCACCACTTCGTTTTCTTTAATATATTTTACCCACAATTTCGTTTTCTTTAATATATTTTACCCACCATTTCGTTTTCTTTCAAGTTTCTCTCGTGAGATCTGACCAATATTGAGCACAGACAATTTTTTTTTTCCCCTGGAGTATTTGGTAAACAGCTTGAGCTTAACTTTAGAAGTGTTAACCTTTTTTTTATGATGAAATGTGAGGGGGGGGGAGAGTTTCACTTGACTGGCATCCTCATTTAGTATGAAATTTCTCTCAGTTATTTTTGACGCCTTACAATTCAAGCACCTTTGTTTGTCTGACAGCTGGAGCACCGCTGATCATTTGAGTTATAACACCTTTGCTCACTTGACAGCTACAACACCTTTTCTTACTTGACAACTACAACACATTTACTCACTTGACAACTAAAATACATTAGCTCGCTTGACAGCTCAAACACCTTTGCCTACTTGACAACAAAATCTCCAGTTCTCACCTGACAGCTAAGAAAAAACTGTTGCTCACTTGACAGCTACAACACCTTTGCTCACTTGACAGCTACAACACATTTGTTCACTTGACAGCTACGACACCTTTGCTCACTTGACAGATATGGCACCTTTGCTCACTTGACAGCTACAACATCTTTGCTCACTTGACAGATATAGCACCTTTGCTCACTTGACAGCTACGGCATCTTTGCTCGCTTGACAGCTACGGAACCTTTGCTCACTTGACAGCTACGGCACCTTTGCTCACTTGACAGCTACGGCACCTTTGCTCACTTGACAGCTACAACACATTTGCTCACTTGACAGCTACAACACCTTTGCTCACTTGACAGATATGGCACCTTTGCTTACTTGACAGATATGGCACCTTAGCTCACTTGACAGCTATGGCACCTTAGCTCACGTGACAGCTACAACACCTTTGCTCACTTGACAGCTACGGCACCTTTGCTCACTTGACAGCTACGGCACCTTTGCTCGCTTGACAGCTACACCTTTGCTCGTGTGACGGCATAAAACAAGTGAGGGTCAACTCAAAAATTCCATCTATGTTTCAAGTGGGTAAACAAAACAGTTTCAAAGGGAATATAGTGAAAAAATAATTAAACAACATAAATATAAACAAAGACGCAACAAACAAACGCATAAAAAAAGACCCAACAAACAAACGAATGAACAAGGTATGGTCGATCACCATGCCCAGCCCTTCTAGGGCAGGGTAGGTGCCAAGGCTGGAGCTTGCTACCATCTGCAGCTCGTAAGCCTGCCCTTCCCGTTAGGGAAGGTGGCAGACCACAGAGGCCTAACATCTATCTACCTCCATGCCTAGTGCTGGTGGGGAATGTGGCTAGGCCTGGGGCCAGTTGGTCCCGCCGATGAGGGGTATCCCCTCCCATGGGAGACATAGGTCTCTGACACTCCCACGCCAGGGAGCCGGAGCCGGGTCGCCATCTGGTAAAGACCCGGGCCGGGAGAATTCCCGGTGAATCAACACCTCCACCTCCACCTGAACAAGGTATAACAAACAAAAGCATGAATAAAACGTCACAAACAAATATATGACTTCGGCACATCAAGCAGATGTATGAATAAAGCGTCACAAACGCATGAATAAAGCGTCTCAGACGCAAGAGTAAGGTGTCACATACACGCATGAGTTTGGTGTCACATACACGCATGAGTAAGGTGTCACATACACGCATGAGTAAGGTGTCACATACACGCATGAGTAAGGTGTCACATACACGCATGAGTAAGGTGTCACATACACGCATGAGTAAGGTGTCACATACACGCATGAGTAAGGTGTCACATACACGCATGAGTAAGGTGTCACATACACGCATGAGTAAGGTGTCACATACACGCATGAGTAAGGTGTCACATACACGCATGAGTAAGGTGTCACATACACGCATGAGTAAGGTGTCACATACACGCATGAGTAAGGTGTCACATACACGCATGAGTAAGGTGTCACATACACGCATGAGTAAGGTGTCACATACACGCATGAGTAAGGTGTCACATACACGCATGAGTAAGGTGTCACATACACGCATGAGTAAGGTGTCACATACACGCATGAGTAAGGTGTCACATACACGCATGAGTAAGGTGTCACATACACGCATGAGTAAGGTGTCACATACACGCATGAGTAAGGTGTCACATACACGCATGAGTAAGGTGTCACATACACGCATGAGTAAGGTGTCACATACACGCATGAGTAAGGTGTCACATACACGCATGAGTAAGGTGTCACATACACGCATGAGTAAGGTGTCACATACACGCATGAGTAAGGTGTCACATACACGCATGAGTAAGGTGTCACATACACGCATGAGTAAGGTGTCACATACACGCATGAGTAAGGTGTCACATACACGCATGAGTAAGGTGTCACATACACGCATGAGTAAGGTGTCACATACACGCATGAGTAAGGTGTCACATACACGCATGAGTAAGGTGTCACATACACGCATGAGTAAGGTGTCACATACACGCATGAGTAAGGTGTCACATACACGCATGAGTAAGGTGTCACATACACGCATGAGTAAGGTGTCACATACACGCATGAGTAAGGTGTCACATACACGCATGAGTAAGGTGTCACATACACGCATGAGTAAGGTGTCACATACACGCATGAGTAAGGTGTCACATACACGCATGAGTTAGGTGTCACATACACGCATGAGTTTGGTGTCACATACACGCATGAGTAAGGTGTCACATACACGCATGAGTAAGGTGTCACATACACGCATGAGTAAGGTGTCACATACACGCATGAGTAAGGTGTCACATACACGCATGAGTAAGGTGTCACATACACGCATGAGTAAGGTGTCACATACACGCATGAGTAAGGTGTAAACATAGAGCACAAACACTTGTGGAGCTTCCCCTGAAAATGACCCATTAAACAAGCTTTTTTCCTTCCTAACAGTTTTTAACAAACATCAAAGTATACCCGAGACCAAACACATTTAACACATTTTCTTAAACATTCCGGACGCCAACAAATTTTAGAATTAAAATGGAAATAAAAATATTAAGGAAAATGACATTCCTTTTATATATAATATCCGCACGAGGGTGCATCTAAGAAAATATAATCAAAGGGCCTCCAGTATGTGAAGAGGAGGAGGAGGAGGCGGTCTCTTTGAGTGGAGGTGGGCGAGGCGGAGGTCTGGATAAACACCGCAGCCTGGAGCAGCAGCTGGAAATATCCAATATGTTGGACAATCCCGACCAGACTCCTCTTCCTCCTCTTTGTCTTTGTAATCTTCTCTGGTTGTTGGTACTACCAGAGCCTCTCCTCCGCCGGTTCTGTCGTTGCCTGAGGGACTGATCACCTCAAACTGCTACTTCTGTTCTGGATGGATAAAGCCACTGGTAGGTGAAATGTCTCCAAAATAAACATAGCCACGTATTGCACATGTATCGTATTCATCTCTCCCTCAGCTAGTTTCTTTGTGTGCACTGAACATGATGCTGAGTCTCAGGTGAGAGCACACGGCAGGTAACTTCCTTAGAAGCACTCCACCCATATGTGATTGCAGGGGTCAAGTCATAGCTTCTGGCCCCGCCTCTTCACTAGCCTCCACTACTTAGCTCTCCAGATTATTCCACTTCCTAACAACTCTAAGGGTAAAGAAATACTTCGTAACATCTCCATGACTCATCTGGGTTTGCAACTTCCAACTGTGGTCCCTTGTTCCTGTATCCCATCTCTGAAACATTCGAGCCCTGTTCACCTTGTCAATTCCTCTCAGTATTTTATACGTCGTTACCATGTTTCCCCTATCCCTCCTATCCTCTAGTGTCATCAGGTTGAGTTCCCTTAATCTCTCCTCGTAAGACATACCCTTCAGTTCCGGGACTAATCTTATTGCAAACTTTTGCACTGTCTCCAATTTCTTGACGTGTTTGACTAAGTGTGGGTTCCATACTGTTGCTGTATGGGCCTGACGTACACGGTGTACAATGTCGTGAATGATTCTTTACTCAGATGTCGAAATGCTATTCTCAGGTTTGCCAAGCGCCCATATGTTGCAGTAGTTATTTGATTGATGTATGCCTCAAGAGACATGTTCGTTATAATACTTACCCCAAGATCCTTTTCTTTAAGTGATGTTTGCAGTCTTTTATCCCTTAACCTGTAGTCCGTCCGCGGTCTTCTTCGTCCTTCCCCAATCTTCATGACTTTGCACTTACTGGGGTTAAACTCCAGGCGCGATTTGTCAGACCAGACGTGTAGTCTGTCCAGATTCCCTTGTAATCTTAGCTGATCCTCGTCCGCTTGTATTCTCCTCATCAGTTTCACATCATCAGCGAACAGCGACACTTCTAAATCTATTCCTTCCACCATGTCATTCACGTATACATGAAACAGCACCGGACCTACGATTGACCCTTGTGGAACCCCACTCGACACAGGCGCCCACACTGACACTTCACGTACCAACACTCGTTGTTTCTTTCCTGTCAGGTATTCCCTGATCCATTGCAGTACTTTCCCTACTATTCCTGCCTGCACCTCTAATTTTTGTACCAGTCTCTAGTGTGGTACTGTCTCAGAAGACTTCTTCCTCGGTACTGGTGAAGAACTATTGAACCAGAGAACTGCAGTTTCTCTTTCGTTGGATCAAACCTGATTATCTCCCGTTGCCTAGGTGCTGAATCACTAACTGGTTTAGCACGTTACCAAAGTATAATACATATAATAACCATTACAAGTGTCTTCAAATGAAAGAATTATGTTTGCCAGAAATATATATATATATATATATCGTAGTGAACTGAAAGTTGGAAGTCTCATCTCAGTGAAAATCATATACTGATGCCTTCATCTCAGTCTCATAAAATATAACTCCAATGCTCTCCAGTTTGATTTATTAAAAGCCTTTATATTTCTCCATGGGGACTGTAGGCGTTGATTTGCCGTAGATCTTCAGTATTTTTTGAAGGATGGCAACAACAGTTTGATCCTCTTAGTTGAATTACACAATTTTTTTTATTAAGTCGAAGTAATTATTTGGTTAACTGTTGCCTTGGGACTTAAGCCAATTAGAGGGATTTTTTTTTTTCATTCCTGGAGGCAACTACGATAGACAAAGATTGGGTGTCTTATTGTCTATCGTCTTCATGCTTAGAAGCATTGGAGACTCTTCGACTTAGAAATAAATCAAGTTAGCAATCAAAATGTTAAAGTATATGTAAGAGTGTCAGTCCACAGGCAGAGGATTCCTTTGTAAATTATCGTGGATTATTGTTTTTAACAATATGCATAGTAGTGTGTATTGCTTTCTCTACATTCTTCATTATTATTCTCTCATTTCTCTCCTTAGTATTTGCTTTCTAATATACTCCACTTTCTCTGTTCTTATATATTTCCTGCTTCGATACATAGTTTCACATGTTTTTTTTTATTACCAGTGTATCTTTCCTTCCTGCTGGATATTCTGGTTAAGGATTTTTCGATTTCTTGTGCACGTTGCATGGTTCAAGTTCCATGGTTCAAGTTCCATGGTTCAAGTTCCATGGTTCAAGTTCCATGGTTCAAGACCTTCCAGTCTACCACAGGAATCTGTCCTATTCAGACTATTTTCTTGTACTGTTTCAGGGCACAGGGAGTCGTTGGCAACGGTGCCGTTGCGAGTTAGTGATGAACTAGTTGTTTATGGTCAAACAGCAGTTGTGTTCCTGGTTATTCTCTCCTCAATATTGTCGAGCGAAAGAAACGGTTCTTGGGGCGCAACTGCGTATTGTTGAGCAGAGTTCATTTACGGTGTCTTTCTCAGTGTTCTGATGCCCTTGTTTTGTTTCCTCTCCTATCACAAGACGTCAAATTCAATCAACACGGACCTATTGAGCTTACTTTAATTTTCTTCTTTATCGCATGAGCACACACTTTCCACTTCGTTGCCCCTGCCCTTAGTACCCTTCTGCCTTACAGAGCTTTATGGTCTTCGAGAATGAATTTAATATATATATTGCATATATATATATATATATATATATATATATATATATATATATATATATATATATATTGATCATTGCTTGATCTGAGAACAGTATCCCCTTACTGCATAAATCCCCCTCCTTTACCTCAATACACTCAATAAGAATAGTGCAGAGTGTGGCATAAGTGCAGTTAAATATTTACACTAAAGATTTAAAATGAATCAGAAGAGGTACTTACAAGTTATCACATGGGGACTAGTACCCCAATTTCGTTGAAATGGCAACTTAGGACATACACAGCCCAAAACTTATTCAAGCCTTCCACTGAGAAGCACCAATTTTAAAGCCATTTCGAAGAAGCATTCTCTTGTTATTATAGACCAACATCCTAAGGTATACCAGCATATTAAGTTTGAAACCGCTCAGATTTGCATTAAATTTTTCCAACTTCTTCCATTAGAAGGCAAAATGGGACCCACACAGCCAAAATCAATCTAAACTATTCTCTAAGTAAGGTTGCGGAAAGGAATTTTAAATAAATGTCCTGAAGTGTCCGCAAGTGTCCTTATGCACAGTTTGTCTGTATCACCATACCACTTAGTACCATTTAAACTTTGTGTACATAATATATATATATTTTTTTACAGTGATCTTGATGGCACACAGATGTTATGGACACATAAAAATTACATTATGAGTCAAACGCTGTGACGGTAGAGTCAAACGCTGATTTATTTCTGATCAGGAGATACATTCTCCAGTTAATTCACGAAAACCGATTTGGTTAATAAAATTGGCTAATTAAAACACACACACATCCTAAAATCAAGACGAAGTTTCCTCTGAGACAAAGACAACACCATGAGAGTGAAGGCGACCAGATGATTCGTTCTACAGTTATTGCAAGGAATTAAAAAAAAAAAGATTGCATCTAGACACCTTAAACCAAGTAAACGTTTAATACATTACATAGATTCATCATACAGAAACGTTTTATTTTAATTAGGGAGGGAAAGCACAAAATCCGTAGGGGTCCTGTAGAGGCTGGGGAAGGCATTCAGATTCGAGCCAGGGAATGGGAGAATAAGTAGATTTCCTTGGATTAAAAGCCCTTCACCTGCATCAAGGCATTCTCCTCAAGGAGGCATACTCTTTTTCGAAATTAAAAATGACAAAATGGCACCTAAAAACTCCATTAACAATACTAACCTTCTAAATATAAGACACAAGTGTTGAAATTTGGAAGCTTATCAAGGAAGCCTCTTACTAAAGTCACTCCATGGAAATCAGTTTTGGAAATGGTCAATATACCATTGAACAGAAGGCGGCTGCACCTGTCAGCTGCTCCGAGAACCTTCACCAAGTAATAGGTCAAGAGGATGAAAAATTTGAAGCCATTCGGATAATGCGTTCTCGAGATGTAAAGGAAATCCTTCGAGGTTAAAGCATTTTTTTTTTTTAATTTTTCAGTTTTTTTTTTCAATGTTATATTTTATTTAAAATTCTGTACCATACTAGAAGGAAAAGAATTACTTTTATATTTTTTTAAGAAGGTTTAATTTTATATAAAATTTGCAAATTGGCAACTGTGCAGCCCAAATTCAGTGCAAAAATACTTCCAATTAAGGTACAACAGAGCCTAAGGGTTTGAAGCCGACCAGAAGAGTCCTTCTCTAGTTATAATAAGGAAACAAGTTTATATATAAAAAAATGGCAATTTAAAATTTACATAGCTGAAAAAGAAAATCGAGCTTTCTTTTAATAAATCCCACTAGAACTGAAAATTTGAAAGCTATCAAAAAAAATACTTTCTCCAGTAATTGCTTTCGATCCAACAATACAATTTTTTTAACAGTTTCATTAAAAGCTAAAAACGTCACCAACATAGTCTGAACTTGTGGTGTTTGTTTCTTTTTTTCGAAACGCATCAGCGTTCATAGTTTGATGCCGATAAAACTAGTCATTCTTTAGCCATTGAATGGAAATCAATTTGGCTGTTTAATAAGATAGGCAAACTGGGACTGACGCAGCCCAGTAACAACACGAATTTTTGTTTTCTGGGAAACACACATCAGGGGCGAAAAATATGATGTCGATCTAAAGAGTCATTCTCCAGTTATTTCACAGATTACAGAAACTCTGATTTTGATGAACTAATTTAATATATTGAAAATTTTACTCACAAACTAAATGGGTAAAATAAAGGACAAAACAATACAGCGACTGAAACAATACACAAATAGGACGACGTTTCGGTCCGACTTGGACCATTTACAAGTTACACTGGACTTGTGTGACTTGTGAATTCAAGTCTCTCTACTCTGTCTGGGTTATATGTGTAAATGAGTACTATCCTGGCTATAAGGTAAGACTCAAATATTCTTAACGTCAGTTAACAGGAATAAAGGTGTCACACGCCTAAAATTGCCAAATGTGAACCTGCAAAACCTCAATTCCACTTTCCCCCGTCGTCAAATAAGGAGGCGCCTTTGTATTGCACGTTAGGAGCCAAGCAGCAGAGGGTTTTCGAAGTTATCGGAGCCATTCCATGAAGCTGGAAATGAATTTTATGATTTTTGTCATAGGGGACCTGAGCATAAGAGCCACGCTCTAGTTACCGTACACAATCATTGAAAAATATGAAGCCGATCGGATGAGGTGTTCTCGTGTTTCTTCGGAACACGAGAAAGAAGGAAAATAATCAGAAAAAAAAAGTCAGACGACCACCTAAAAATCCTCCATCGGGTTTAATTGATAACAAACAACTGTAATAATAACAATACCAGCAACAATAAAAACCCTTTTATGCAGTCGTCATTCATCATTCTTTAGACCCTCGCTTTTCCCTGCTTCCCTTCCCGGAATTTATAATATATTCTTGCACACTTCTTCCTCCTCTTGTGCTGACGTCTCATTCTCCCTCTCGTTCAGCCTGTCCCCTACATACTCTCTTATTTATTACTGTACCTCCCCTTTCTCTCCCACGCATTTTCTGCTTTTTCTTTTATCTTTCCTCTCTTCTCCCTTTTTTCCTTGCACTTCTTTCCTTCTCTAGCTGTCTGCTTCCTTCTCTGCTCTCTTTCCTCACCACCATTATTTTTTCTTCCTTCATAATTCTTTCTCTCCTATCTACTCTCACCCTCTTACAATTTTCTCCCTCTATCTTCCTCCCTCTTTCCCTCCCTCCCTCTCTTCATCCTTCCCTCCTTTCCCCTCTCTATAACTATTCTTTCCCCACTCTCTCTCCTTTCTTCTCTCCCTCTCCTCCCACCTTCAGACACAAACAACCGCAACACAAGGCTCAGCCAGTTGTGTTGAAGCTCTTACAGTAGACAGCTGAGGCACTTTTTCTTAATGGAGAAGCAACGTGTTTTGGGTTAGCAAGAGGCGGTCTATTGTGTGGAACTCTGTCTATTGTATAGTTCACGAAGGAGATAGAATGTCTTCTATCCATGAGTTAGAAGCCTACGAAGGATGGGGGAGGGGGGAACTATCGTCCGTCACGAGCACGATGCTAGTGATAGAATAGACTATCGTCTATCAGGGTGTGTTGCTGAACAACAACACAAGAGCAACACCAGCGAGGGATTTAAACTTCAGTAATTGAATAAAATGTAACATAACAACCTTCACTTCCCGGGCTGCATGTGTTGCCTGTTTCTCGTGTTGCATGTGTTGCCTGTTTCTCGTGTTGTATGTGTTGCCTGTTTCTCGTGTTGTATGTGTTGCCTGTTTCTCGTGTTGCATGTGTTGCCTGTTTCTCGTGTTGCATGTGTTGCCTGTTTCTCGTGTTGCATGTGTTGCCTGTTTCTCGTGTTGTATGTGTTGCCTGTTTCTCGTGTTGTATGTGTTGCCTGTTTCTCGTGTTGTATGTGTTGCCTGTTTCTCGTGTTGTATGTGTTGCCTGTTTCTCGTGTTATATGTGTTGCCTGTTTCTCGTGTTGTATGTGTTGCCTGTTTCTCGTGTTGTATGTGTTGCCTGTTTCTCGTGTTGTATGTGTTGCCTGTTTCTCGTGTTGCATGTGTTGCCTGTTTCTCGTGTTGTATGTGTTGCCTGTCTCTCGTGTTGTATGTGTTGCCTGTTTCTCGTGTTGTATGTGTTGCCTGTTTCTGGTGTTGTATGTGTTGCCGGTTTCTCGTGTTGTATGTGTTGCTTGTCTCTCGTGTTGTATGTGTTGCCTGTTTCTCGTGTTGTATGTGTTGCCTGTTTCTGGTGTTGTATGTGTTGCCTGTCTCTCGTGTTGTATGTGTTGCCTGTCTCTCGCGTGGTTGGAGTCGTGGGTTCAGTTGTCGCAGAGTTGTCCCCCCTTTACCCTCTATCCCTACCGAAACACCCTCCAGGTATACCCCTTCCCTCCACACCTCCCATCAATCCCCCTCCACTCTTCCTATCACCTCCCATCAATCCCCCTCCACTTCTGCTATCACCCTCTCATCAATCCCCCTCCACTCCTCCTATCACCCTCCACTCCTATCACCTTTCCATCAATCCTCTTCCACACATCCTACACCCTCCCATCACTCCCCCTCCTCTCCTCCTATCACCCTCCCATCAATCCCCTCCACACCTCCTATCACCCTCCCATCAATTCCCCCCCCCCCCACACCAATATCCATTTTCGAGCAGAGGCAATTATTCGGACCAGGCCTTTGATACAGCCGAGAGATTTGTCATCACTCACAGCGGCAGGTCGAGCTGTGCCTCGACCTGCCGCTGTCACGTAAACTGCCGCTGCCACGTAAACTGCCGTTGCATCACTCTTTAAAGATGTGGTGGGGAGAGAGAGAGGGAAAGGGGTGAGAGAGGGGGGGGGTGCCTCGATGGCAGCGAAAGACTCTTGATCCAAGGAATCGGGGCTACTGGCAAGTGTCCGCGTGGAGGTAAAGAAATCAGAATGGGGGACCCGCTGGGAGCGGTGTTCCACAGGGGACAATGTTGGGGCCTAATATAAAATATTTTTCAGTGAAATTAAAAATTTCAAAATTTCAATTAAAAATTAAGATACGTAACGTTCGGAAATAAAAACGTAAAATCAGCGAAAAATAAATGCATAAACACACAGGTTTTAGCAACTTTTTCGTGTTTAAAATGAGACACAAAAGCTGTCTGAAACTTTTTAAATAGACAAAGGTAAGATCAGAGCCCAAGCTTATTCAAGTCTATTATTTGACATGACAAAACTTAAGCTTCGAGCTTTAAGTTTAACGTCGATGTAAACAAAGTTCAGACTGTGTTTTGCCGAACATTTTTAGGCGTTTTAGGCCTCTTGTGTCCAGTGTTAAATTAATACTCGGAGAAGAGGTAAACTCGTACGAGCCACACAGTTCCTGGGGAATGGAAATTTGTGGGAAGCTTATCATCCGCTTCCTAGGATCAAAACTGATCACCTGGGTTTTTGTTGACCTCTTCACCTGTCTTGCGTGTTTCGTTGACCTCTCCACCTGTGTTCTCGCTCAGCTGTGACTCAGTTGTGGCACTGGAAAGACCGAAACGTCGTCTCCACTTTCCTGACCAAGTGTGAGTTGTTTATAAGCAATGGGTTAACAAACAATGTTTAATATCGTTAACCCACATGGAGACTATAAAACCGCTTAAATTAATCCATAAGGAGATCAAAGAGCGTAAATTAACCCATAAGGGGACGATAACTCAGCATAAATTAACCCATAAGGGGACGATAACACAGCATAAATTAACCCCTAAGGGGACGATAACACAGAATAAATTAACCCATAAGGGGACGATAACTCAGCATAAATTAACCCATAAGGGGACGATAACACAGCATAAATTAGCCCATAAGGGGACGATAACACAGCATAAATTAACCCATAAGGGGACGATAACACAGCATAAATTAACCCATAAGGGGACGATAAAACAGCATAAATTAACCCATAAGGGGACGATAAAACAGCATAAATTAACCCATAAGGGGACGATAACACAGCATAAATTAACCCATAAGGGGACGATAACACAGAATAAATTAACCCATAAGGGGACGATAACACAGCATAAATTAACCCAAAAGGGGACGATAACACAGAATAAATTAACCCATAAGGGGACGATAACACAGAATAAATTAACCCATAAGGGGACGATAACACAGCATAAATTAACCCATAAGGGGACGATAACACAGAATAAATTAACCCATAAGGGGACGATAACACAGCATAAATTAACCCATAAGAGGACGATAACACAGCATAAATTAACCCATAAGAGGACGATAACACAGCATAAATTAACCCATAAGGGGACGATAACACAGCATAAATTAACCCATAAGGGGACGATAACACAGCATAAATTAACCCATAAGGGGACGATAACACAGAATAAATTAACCCATAAGGGGACGATAACAGAGCATAAATTAACCCATAAGGGGACGATAACACAGCATAAATTAACCCATAAGGGGACGATAACACAGCATAAATTAACCCATAAGGGGACGATAACACAGCATAAATTAACCCATAAGGGGACGATAACACAGCATAAATTAACCCATAAGGGGACGATAACACAGCATAAATTAACCCATAAGGGGACGATAACACAGCATAAATTAACCCATAAGGGGACGATAACACAGCATAAATTAACCCATAAGGGGACGATAACACAGCATAAATTAACCCATAAGGGACGATAACACAGCATAAATTAACCCATAAGGGGACGATAACACAGCATAAATTAACCCATAAGGGGACGATAACACAGCATAAATTAACCCATAAGGGGACGATAACACAGCATAAATTAACCCATAAGGGGACGATAACACAGCATAAATTAACCCATAAGGGGACGATAACACAGCACGTGAGTATATCTTGTGCCTGATGCCGTGAATAACAACAATAATGTCAAGGTGATCGAAAAACAAATTTCAGAATAGGTTTAATTTTTTTCCTGGCCTCCAATGAGCATCTTTTATTAATGAATACTAAGACTGTGCGAGAGTAGGTCTTGCAGGTCGCACCTTGCAGGTCGCACCTTGCAGGTCGCACCTTGCAGGTCGCACCTTGCAGGTCGCACCTTGCAGGTCGCACCTTGCAGGTCGCACGTTGCAGGTCGCACCTTGCAGGTCGCATCTTTCAGGTCGCACCTTGCAGGTCGCATCTTGCAGGTCGCACCTTGCAGGTCGCACCTTGCAGGTCGCACCTTGCAGGTCGCATCTTGCAGGACGCGGGTTCACTCCTCAGCTGAAGCCTCCGTTACAGACAGCTTCACGTTTGCATCCATAAACAAATTAGCAGTGCTTCCGCTTTAGTGGCATCCTCAGTCCTACAACTGTTTATTCGACCATGAAGGAACTCGGTGATCAGTCACATCCTAGTGGGATGCCCGTATTGATATGAAGTTGCCAAATAACTAGAGCTGGTTACAGTGTATATACTGTCTATGTCCTGTCAAAATATACCTATATAGCATCAAAACTGATGGGATCTCTTTCCACAGGTGCTGTATGATCCGTAAGGGTTTAGTGCTTATAAGGGTACACAACAATAGAGATAACGTAGATTATGTTGTTATTCTTTAATATTTTTTTTCTGATCTTCCACAAAAGGGGTTTAATTCCCTGCCCTTCAGAGCCTCGATCCCTTCACTTTGCTAAGTATATTTAAAAGGAACGTCTTGCTAAATTCTATTCATCTTATATTCAAATCCCAATTTCTTCTTCCCTGTCAATTCCAATTTATTTATTTCCAAGTGAGCTCCATTTTCCGCCCCGTGACAAAAAATCAACATCCTAGTTTCCTGACAAGCCACAATTCTAATTCTCGGTTCAGCCTGTTTTTCCATCATCCCTCTTAAGCCTATTTTTCCCTTCCCTATCGAGCTTTTTTTCAAACCTTTTTACTGAGCCCCCATTTACTTTGAGCCCTAAACCTCGTGTGTTTTTCCTGCTCAGATATATTTCATTCCACAACCACAACTCATCTCTCTTACCTCCTAACTTCTCTCCGTCTATCTTACTAAACTTCTCTCCTCTTCACTACTAAACACCATTTCTTTTCACTACTAAGCTCCATTTTCTTCACAGATAAACCCCATCTTTCTCACCTACAAAGCCTCATTTTTCTTACCTACTAAAACCCATTTCTTTTCGCAGCTTAGCCGCAATTCCTTTTCAAAGAGGAAGACTTGCTAGAATATATATATATATATATATATATATATATATATATATATATATATATATATATATATATATATATATATAATGTGTGTGTGAGTGTGTCGTGCCGAATAAGTAAAACTTGTGATTTTGGCTTAAATAGCACCGCTCTTCTTGCCAAATAAGGCAAGCGAAAATTTGAGTATGCAATAATATATTTCATTGTGTTTGTTTATTATTAAACTTATGTGAAATATATTTAGTTTGATTAGGCTAAATTGAATTGCGTTTGTTATAATAAAGTTAGGTAATTTTCTAAGGTTCTTTTGGACAAAATTATTAATTTTTACATTAACATAAATTAAAAAATATATCTTTAAACTTATAAGAGAAAATTCTAGAAAGGACTTAATTTTAAATGAGTTCTTGATAATTGGCTAGTTTTACCTATTCGGCACGACACACACACACACACACATACAGGACAGGAGAAATAGAGGGGACATGATAACGACATATAAAATACTGAGAGGAATTGACAAAGTGGACAGAGACAGAATGTTCCAGAGATGGGACACAGCAACAAGGGGACACAGTTGGAAGTTGAAGACTCAGATGAATCACAGGGATGTTAGGAAGTATTTTTTCAGTCACAGAGTGGTCGGGAAGTGGAATAGTCTGGGAAGCGATGTAGTGGAGGCAGGTGCCATTCATAGCTTTAAGAAGAGGTATGATAAAGCTCATGGCGCAGGGAAAGTGACCCAGTAGCGGCCTGTGAAGAGGCGGGGCCAGGAGCTATGACTCGACCCCTGCAACCACAACTAGATGAGTACACACACACACACACACACACACCTGTATTTGTGAACGACATGACGGAAGGAATAGACTCCGAAGTGTCATTGTTTGCAGATGATGTGAAGTTGATGAGAAGAATTCAATCGGACGAGGACCAGGCAGAACTGCAAAGGGATCTGGACAGGCTACAAGCCTGGTCCAGCAACTGGCTTCTGGAATTCAACCCCACCAAGTGCAAAGTCATGAAGATTGGGGAAGGGCAAAAAAGACCGCACACGTAGTACAGTCTAGGGGGCCAGATACTACAAACCTTACTCAAGGAAAAGGATCTTTGGGTGAGTATAACACCGAGCCCATCTCCTGAGGTGCACATCAATCAAATAACTGCTGCAGCAATACACTGTGCACGTTAGACCCATATTGGTATATGCAGCACCAGTTTGAAACCCACACCTAGTCAAGCACGTAAGGAAATTAGAGAAAGTGCAAAGGTTTGCAACTAGATTGGTCCTGGAGCTAAGGGGTATGTCCTACGAGGAGAGGTTAAGAGAAATCGAGCTGACGACACTGGAGGACAGGAGAGATAGGGCGGATATGATAAAGACTTACAAAATACTGAGAAGAATCGACAAGGTAGACAGAAACAGGATGTTCCAGAGATGGGACACAACTACAAGGGGTCACAGTTGGAAGTTGAAGACTCAGATTAATCAAAGGGATGTTAGGAAGTATTTCTTCAGTCACAGAGTTGTCGGGAAGTGGAATAGTCTGGGAAGTGATGTAGTGGAGGCAGGATCCATACATATCTTTAAGAAGAGGTATGATAAAGCTCATGGAGCGGGAAGAGTGACCTAGTAGCGGCCAGCGAAGAGGCGGGGCCAGGAGCTGTGACTCGATCTCTGAAACCACAACTAGGTGAGTACACACACACACAAACACACACACACACACAGGGGCCAGGAGGCCAGGAGCTGAGTATCGACCCCTGCAACCACAATTAGGTGAGTACACACACACACACACATATATTATTTATTTATTAACACATCGGCCGATTCCCACAAAGGCAGGGTGGCCCGAAAAAGAAAATCTTTCATCATCATTTACTCCATCACTGTCTTGACAGAGGGGTGCTTTACACTACAGTTATGAAACTGCAACATTAACACCCCTCCTTCAGAGTGCAGACACTGTACTTCCCATCTCCAGGACTCAAGTCCGGCCTGCCGGTTTCCTGAATCCCTTCATAAATGTTACTTTGCTCACACTCCAACAGCACGTCAAGTATTAAAAACCATTTGTCTCCATTCACTCCTATCAAATACGCTCACGCATGCTTGCTGGAAGTCCAAGCCCCTCCCTCCAACCTTTCCTAGGCCGACCCCTACCCCGCCTTCCCTCCACTACAGATTTATACACTCTCGAAGTCATTCTGTCTCGTTCCATTCTCTCTACATGTCCGAACCACCTCAACAACCCCTCCTCAGCTCTATGGATAATAGTTTTGGTAATCCCGCACCTCCTCCTAATTTCCAAACTCCGAATTATCTGCATTATATTCACCACACATTGACCTCAAACATGACATCTCCACTGCCTCCAGCCTTCTCCTCGTTGCAACATTCATCACCCATGCTTCACACCCATATAAGAGTGTTGGTATAACTATACTCTCATATATTCCCTTCTTAACTTCCATGGACAAAGTTCTTTGTCTCCACAGACTCTGAAGTGCTCCACTCACCCTTTTCCCCTCATTAATTCTATGATTCACCTCATCCTTCATAGACCCATCTGCTGACATGTCCACTCCCAAATATCTGAATACATTCACCTCCTCCATACTCTCTCCCTCCAATCTGATATCCAATCTTTCGTCACCTAATCTTTTTGTTATCCTCATCACCTTACTCTTTCCTATATTCACTTTAAATTTTCTTCTTTTACACACCCTACCAAATTCATCCACCAACCTCTGCAACTTCTTTTCAGAATCTCCCAAAGCACAGTGTCATCAGCAAAAAGCAACTGTGACAACTCCCACTTTGTATTTGATTCTTTATCTTTTAACCCCATATATATATATATATATATATATATATATATATATATATATATATATATATATATATATATATATATATATATATATATATATATATATATATATATATATATATAATGGTTCCTGGTAAGGAGACAAAGATCTTTTTGAGAAGAAAGCTTGGCCCAGCTCCAGCTCCTCAGAAGAGACCTGCATTCAATAAAAACTTTTACATGGCTTCGTTGAGGCAGAAGGTGTTGCCAGTGAGGTGATGGGGAGGTGTAGCCAGTGAGGTGAGGGGAGGTGTTGCCAGTGAGGTGAGAGGAGGTGTAGCCAGTGAGGTGAGGGGGAGGTGTTGCCAGTGAGGTGAGGGGAAGATGTAACCAGTGAGGTGATGGGGAGGTGCAGCCAGTGAGGTGAGGGGAGGTGTAACCAGTGAGGTGAGGGGTGTTGTCAGTGAAGTGAGAGGGAGGTGTTGCCAGTGAAGTGAGGGGGAGGTGTTGCCAGTGAGGGAAGGTGTTGCCAGTGAAGTGAGGGGGAGGTGTTGCCAGTGAAGTGAGGGGAAGGTGTTGCCAGTGAAGTGAGGGGGGCGTTGCCAGTGAGATGAGGGGGAAGTGCGTGTGTATATGCGAACACACACACACACACACACACACACACGTGCACATTCACCACACAACATTTGCAGAAAAGGCCAAGTTAATGAATCTTAAATCTCTTTTCCATTACCTTTAAAGACGTTCTCTTAGGACTCTAAACATGACATAAGTCTCTCAGAGGAGTATTTTCTATTTTACCGAACCAGAGGAAATTATAATGATTTTTTTTTTTTTGCAATGAGCTCATATAAGTAAATCTATATACTTCATTTATGCAGTTCTAAATAAGTCAACAAGCTTTATATATATATATATATATATATATATATATATATATATATATATATATATATATATATATATATCTCCATGGGGAAGTGGAACAGAATTCTTCCTCCGTAAGCCATGCGTGTCGTAAGAGGCGACTAAAATACCGGGAGCAAGGGGCTAGTAACCCTTCTCCTGTATATATTACTAAATGTAAAAGGAGAAACTTTCGTTTTTCTTTTGGGCCACCCTGCTTCGGTGGGAAACGCCCGACGTGTTGAAAGAAAGAAGAAATATATATATATATATATATATATATATATATATATATATATATATATATATATATATTATGCCAGACAACCACTATGAAAATAGAGGAATTCCAATCGCTTTCGTGAGTTGTCACAAAAGCGCTTGGAATTCCTTATTTTTTCATAGTGGTTGTCTTGCATATTTTGATATCACCTGTTTACTGTGATCTTTTTGCATATATATATATATATATATATATATATATATATATATATATATATATATATATTTATATATATGTGCCGATTAGGTAAAACTGGTCAATTAGCAAGAACTCATTTAAAATTAAGTCCTTTCTAAAATTTTCTCTTATACGTTTAAAGATATATTTTTTTCATTTATGTTAAGGTAAGAATTTATAATTTTGTACCAAGAGAAACTTTGAAAACCTACCTAACCTTATTACAACAAGCGCAATTTAATTTAGCCTAACCCAACTAAATATATTTTAGATACGTTAACATTAATTTAATAATAAACAAAGACAATGAAATATATTTTTTTCGTTATGTTTAGAATGATTTTGGCGAAATTATTGCATACACAAATTTTCACTTGTCTTATATGGCAAGGTGAGCGTTGCTTTTAAAAAAGTTTTACCTAATCGGCACGACATATATATTATATATATATATATATATATATATATATATATATATATATATAATATATATATATATATATATATATATATATATATATATAAGAGAGACAGAGAGATAGATTCACTCTTCCTTAAGAATAAGTGTCTTTTTATAAATCACATCTCTATTTTTTTTCCATTTCCAACCAATGTACCACGACCTTTACCATCCAAGGGTTGATATGTGAACAACTGGCCTGTAACCACGACCTATATACCACGCAGGGTTGATCCTTGAACCCCTGGCCTATAACCACGACCTTCACTAGCCAGGGTTGATCCTTGAACCCCTGGCTGTAGCCACGACCTTTACCACGCAGGGTTGATCCTTGAACCCCTGGCTGTAGCCACGACCTTTACCACGCAGGGTTGATCCTTGAACCCCTGGCTGTAGCCACGACCTTTACCACGCAGGGTTGATCTTTGAACCCCTGGCTGTAGCCACGACCTTTACCACGCAGGGTTGATCCTTGAACCCCTGGCTGTAGCCACGACCTTTACCACGCAGGGTTGATCTTTGAACCCCTGGCTGTAGCCACGACCTTTACCACGCAGGGTTGATCCTTGAACCCCTGGCTGTAGCCACGACCTTTACCACGCTAGGGTTGATCTTGAACCCTGGCGAGCCACGACCTACCACGCAGGGTTGATCCTTGAACCCTGGTTAGCACGACCCGTCAACCCTTCTGAGTGGGAAGTGATCCTTCATAACACCACCACCACCACCACCACAGGTTTCACATATTTAGCAAAGCAATGCTCCTTTAATGGGGCAATTACCGTTCATTACACTATCTATTTGTTTTGTTTTTTCCTCGCCTGTTTGTGCACTTGTACAGCGGTGAATTTGAAGTGGTTTTTGTGCAAGTGTGAAGTGAATTCGAACTTGTTTTGTTGTTAGTTTTTTGTTGTTGTTCGTTGTTTGGTGTTGTTGTCGTTGGTGGTGGTAATGTTTTTGTTGCTTTCTTGTCGCTGATGTTTTATGCTTTCTATTTTAGTACTGGCTGTTGTTTTTGCATGCACATATACTATATATTATTTAGGCCTACCTCATATAGCGTGAAGGCAGCAACAACAGGAAGACATAGAAATAGTTCCCTGTTGTTGAAGTCAAAGTGTCAGCATTCATTCCTCTCTCGGTTGACATGCAAATGCCTATCATTTTATTTTAAAGCCAAGCCGTTATTACTCAGAACTTTCAGCGGGTATACAAATGCTTCCCTGCTGTTGAAGCCAAAGCATAAACATTCCCAGCTCTCGCAGGGGGCATACAAACACCTCCCTGCTGGTGAAGCCAAAACGAAAATACTTCCAGGTCTCCCAGAAGGCATACGAATGCTTCCCTGCTGTTGAAGCCAAAACATAAACATTCCCAGCTCTTCCAAGAGGCATACGAATGCCTCCAGTGTTGTTGAGACCAAAATTTCAGCATTCGCATCTCACTCTCTCTCTCTCTCTCTCAACAGGAGTAGAAATGCGCCTCTGTTGTTGAGGCTGAACCATCAACATGCAGAGCTCGACAAACGCTTCCAGGGGGTAGCTGTTACTGGGTCTTGGGACGCCTGAATATTGCAGAGGCTGGAAGACCAGAGTATTTACGGAGTGATCCGTGCCGTGCTCTCCTGAATGCTGGCAAGCGTCGGGACGACACAGAGGAACGTGGATATCCTTTCAAGACTGGCTGGGGATTGTGTGTGATAGCAGCTTGTTTACCCTAGTAAACGCATAGACGAGATGAATAGTAATAAAAATGTTATTAATGTGCGTTGTTTAGTGTTGTTCGGTTTGGGTGAAGGCTTCTGTTCATACTTATTTTTGTAAACAACGAGAGTTTTTTTAAGGGTTAAGAGTTCCTGATTTTATTTAGGAGCTGTTAACAGCCTCAACTCATTTAAGGAAGGTAACATTCTCTCTCTCTCTCTCTCTCTCTCTCTCTCTCTCTCTCTCTCTCTCTCTCTCTCTCTCTCTCTCTCTCTCTCCCCTGACGAGGGAACATCTCCCCTTCGCTTCCCTATAGAAGCCTTTCCCCTCAGGGGGACGCCTGCTCCTCTCAGCCTCTTCTCCCCTCTTTCCTCCCTCTTCTTTGTCCCCTCTTGTCCCCTCGTCGCCTGGGAGAGCAGAGCACGTCTTCAAGGCGCTGGTAGGTGAGCACTCCCCTCACCTCACCTACACGGCATTAAAGGTGCTGCAACCTTAGCCAGGAGACATTTCCTCTGTCTGTAGGAGGTGTGTGGGGCGGGACAAGTGAATGAGGAGTGACAGCAGTGGAATGGGTGGGGAAGGTGAATGAAAGTCTAACGTTAAGAAATGGGTGGGGAAAGGGGAATGAAAGTGTGAATAGGTGAGGAAATGGGTTTGACAGGTGGGTAGGTGACAAGAGCGAGGTATCGGTGGATAGATGATAGATGGAGGAAGAAGAGGAGGAGGATGAAACAGCTTAAGGAGTGGATGGCCAAGTGAGATGTTCTATTAAGAGGCCAGAAGAAGGAACAGAGGTAAAAGGGATGTTATGGCAGAGTATGGAGGGCAGAGAGAATCCAGAGGAAATGGTTAAAAGACACAGAGATGGGAGGGTGAGTGGGTGCTGCGACCGGTTTAGCGCTTCCTCAAAAATCTAATAGATATATATATATATATATATATATATATATATATATATATATATATATATATATATATATATATATATATATATATATATATATATATATATATATAAACATGTCACTGAATGAACACGTATAGATAATTCCTACAGCAGAAAAATCTATGCAATATCAACAGCGAAAGCTGCAACAACAGCTGCACCATCGTACCTTATTGACAACAACAAGAGCAGCAACAACACCGATGCAACAGCAGGAACAACAGATATGCAACAATAGCAGAAGTAGCAACAAAAGTTGCACCATTGTACCACACTAACAACAGCAGAATTAACAACAACAGCTGCGCCATCGTACTAAACTTACAACAGCAGAAGCAGGAACAACAGCTGCACCATCGTACCCACCAACAATAGTCACGGCAACAGCCACACTAAGCCTTAAGGCCGGAGGCTTTATCCCACAGAGCTGTGGCCTTTCCCAAGACCCTGTGTGTGTGTGTTTGTGTGTGTGTGTGTGTTTGTGTGTGTTTGTGTGTGTGTGTGTTTGTGTGTGTGTGTGTTTGTGTGTGTGTGTTTGTGTGTGTGTGTGTGTGTGTGTGTGTGTGTGTGTGTGTGTGTGTGTGTGTGTGTGTGTGTGTGTTTGTGTGTGTGTGTTGTGTGTGTGTGTGTGTGTGTGTGTGTGTGTTTGTGTGTGTTGCTTTGTCTGTGTTCCCTGGTCCACACACCCGTCTTGTGTTGCTGTGTCTGTGTTCCCTGGTCCCCACACCCGTCTTGTGTTGCTTTGTCTGTGTTCCCTGGTCCACACACCCGTCTTGTGTTGCTGTGTCTGTCTTCCCTGGTCCCCACACCCGTCTTGTGTTGCTGTGTCTGTGTTCCCTGGTCCCCACACCCGTCTTGTGTTGCTGTGTCTGTGTTCCCTGGTCCCCACACCCGTCTTGTGTTGCTGTGTCTGTGTTCCCTGGTCCCCACACCCGTCTTGTGTTGCTGTGTCTGTGTTTCCTGGTCCACACACCCGTCTTGTGTTGCTGTGTCTGTGTTCCCTGGTCCACACACCCGTCTTGTGTTGCTGTGTTCCCTGGTCCACACATCCGTCGTGTGTTGCTGCACAAGCTGGTAAAGTGTACGTAGAAAGGAAAATGTTCAAAAGAAATGCTTTGAGTGGTTAACAACATTTGGTCTAAGTAACACTGTCGAAGATACACATTTTTCACATTAAAAATAATATACGTATTTGTAAAAGTTATACCTAAACTATGATGTTCCAAAATGAAATACTATTTTGTTCGTTTTAGAAAACAAAATATTTTAATGAAAAAATATTCGTTCGTTTTATACAAAAGTAAATTAAAAAAATATTGCAGAATTGTCGATAAAATAAACAATCTTAATTCTAAACAGTATCTATCATAATTGTACTTTAATCCCTATTTAAGGGATGAAAGTAGTAAGGGATTAAGGTATCCTTGTCTTGAGATGAGAAAGGTTACACGCAGTCTTTATTAAGACCCTCGTCTGGTCGACAGTGTTTAAACCCCTTTAACCAACCCACTGATAGATAGCCCGATTGGGCAAGAGGGAGGATCGAGTCTACACCACACCTTGTGTGAACTCAAGCTCTCATGTCCTCATATGAGCTCTCAAGTTCACCCAGATACGGGCTCTTAAGTTTACACAGACACAAGCTTCTATAGCTCCAAGCTTTCAGGGTCACATTCAAGCTCTCAGTTTTACATGAGATCTCAAGTTCACACTCAAGTTCACACTCAAGTCCACACTCCAGCTCTCAAGTTGCCACAGAGGTGAGCACCGAGGCTGCAGCCATGAAAACAAGACCTTGGGGGTTAGATCTGAACCAGACTCTCTGGGTTAAAATTTCACACACCACTCGTTTTTTTCCTCCCTGCTCTTGAAGACGTTTTAAAACGTACCGCTGTTTACATGTTCCTATTGTCCGTCTCTCAAACTCCACATTATCAATTCCTCTCAATATTTTGTACGTCGTTTTCACGTCACTTCTGGTCCTTCGAGATGAGGTTGGCTATACATTAGACTAGTGGTTAGATAGATATACACTAGGCAGGGGTCCTGGAAATATGTATATGCAGGTGGTTAGATATATATACACTAGGGGTCCAGGAAATGCTTATATACAGGAGGTAAGATAGATATGAATTAGATAGGGGGGTCCTGGAGTAAGATATATATATTTATTAGACACTCAGCTAGACAGATTACGTATTAATCATGCGGTTAGACTGGCAGCTAGATATGTGTGAGTTAGACAGGCTGTTGGACGGAAGTGTATTATGCATTGTTAGAGATGAAGTCACATTTCGCACAGGAAAGAAAAGTCGCAGACACATTGCGTACAAAACGTATTTACATTGGGCAAGAAAAAATAAGCGTTTCATTTGCGTTACATTGAAATCGTTTTGTTCAGATTGAATACGCAAAACTGTACATTTCACTCTGGGGTAGAAAACTTTGCGTTAGCCTCGGACACAAAACTTTGTGCGATGACACTGGACAAGAGACAATAGTAGATCGAGTGGTCAACAAGTTTTTGAGAAGTCTCCCTCTCTTTTTCTCTCCAAAGAACCGCGTGAGAATGGAGGAGGGTGTGTGTGTGTGTGGGACGATACCACAAAACTCCAGAACAATGGAACAACGAGAGAGAGAGAGAGATAGAGAGACACAGACACAAATTGGACCAACCTGATGATACTCGCTACAAAACTGCCCTGACGGAGCGAAAAAAAATTTTACACGCTGGGAAAAAAAAAGGAACCTTGACATTAATTGGATGGGTGGACTCGACGGTGCACCCGGTGTTTTTTACATGAAAATTAGTAGAGAGAGAGAGAGAGAGAGAGAGAGAGAGAGAGAGAGACAGACAGACAGACAGACACAGACAGAGAGAGGCGAAAGAAATACTATTGAAAATAATTAATTCCAAGAGAAATAGAGAGGAAGAGATAGGTAGAGGCTGAGTTGCTAACGAAGAGAGATGGAGAAGGGAAAAAGCAATAGCAAAGATGCAAGAGAGAGAGAGAGAGAGAGAGAGAGAGAGAGAGAGAGAGAGAGAGAAAAGCGGAGATACTGAATTAAAATGAAAAACACGAATCCACACAGCGTTACCAAACGACAAACCCAAGATAAAATGTACCAGATTTTTCGTTTTGAAAGAGCCTTAATACAAGAGTCATATTCAGTTTTTTCCCTGCCAAAACACCGCGGTAATAAATCCATTGTTAGCATACACAACATTTCGGGGGTTATAAAAATGTCTCCCCTTTTTTCATGTGACATTTACGTCTGAATTATACAATGACGGATGACGCCACCAGGTATACTGTTATGGACAATACTGAATTATGGAGGGACTGTTTCCCTGGTAATGGAGGGGGCGGCGGCGCTCAGGTATGCATTGGTACCATGATGACAATATTATTATCATGTTCGAAACGTTAAATGGGGAGGGAAGGAAGGACGAAAGAAGATTTGCTCTGAAGGAAAGGAAAGGGTAACTCCTGTTCTGGGAATCAACACCTTTGGACCATCATGAAGGCACCTTTCTGCCTCGAAAGCGTCATAACAATGGCAGCTCGGGGGTGTCATGAATGGCACCCCCGATGGGTTAGCTCCTTTGAGACCTCAACAGCGGGTGAGTGGGCAAAGTCTCAAGAACGAAAAAAAAATATATATAAACAGTTGATGAATGAGAAATATGCGCGACACTTGGGTAATATCACCCGGGTGTGGTAAATGTGTCTCATTAATCAACTTTTCGGAATTATTCCACTAATCTGATGACGCAGAACAAGACACCGTTTGAACATCGTATCGCTCGTGAGAGCGATATCTCCACCCCCGTCCCCCCCAAAAAAGTAGGCTCGTTCGGCGAAGGTAGGCTGGGAAATGATGCCGACATGAATGGTCATGGGACGCAGTATAAGGATCAAAACATCAATCTTCCAACACATTTCGCCCTCAGCGTAGAGTTTTATCAAGTTATGACTTTATGAAGCTCTATGCAGGGCGAAAGCGTACGCGACGGTCTGGAGTTCTGAGACTCTCTGACCGCGGGTTCGAACCCCACCCGTGGTATGGTTTAGCGAAGAGTTGCTGGGCGTGTTGTGTACATGTCGATACGCGAGAGGCAAAGTTGTTTTGGTAACGCCTTCAAAACAAGCCACGTCTTCTACAATAAGCGTCCTCACTGTATATATGTTCCTTTTTCCCCACAATCTGTTGCTATTAACGTTCTTGAACGTCTACGTAGATCCTTCTAACCAAACATCTACAAACATCGTACGTAGGACTACGTGCGACCAGCAGTAACAGCCTCGTTGATCAGGCTCTGATCCACCGGGATGCCTGGTCATGGACCCGGTCGCGGGGGCGTTGATCCCCGGAATACCCAGGAGACTGCCTCCTGATATATACTGATCCTCCTACCAATGATATATACTGATCCTCCTACCAATGATATATACTGATCCTCCTACCAATGATATATACTGATCCTCCTACCAATGATATATACTGATCCTCCCACCAATGATATATACTGATCCTCCTACCAATGATATATACTGATCCTCCTACCAATGATATATACTGATCCTCCTACCAATGATATATACTGATCCTCCTACCAATGATATATACTGATCCTCCTACCAGTGTTACACGATGATCCTCCTACTAGACATAAACATTGATCCTCCCATTGAAAAACCAGCAATACCAAGACAAATTATTCTTATAAATATATATATTCTTACATGATTTTCAACAAACGTTTTCCTCCCACAGGAATGAATGAAATCGCTTCGCTACTCGCAAAAAAAAAAAAAGAAGATTGCCTGGTCAATATAATGCGTTTATTGCGAAAAGTTTCAGAGTTATACGTTTCAAAGCATAACGTTTTAAACGTTTTCCCTGGTAATATTTTTCCTCGTGGCCCCATTGCATTCCTGAGTGCCGCTGCCACGTCCATTACCAGGGCAACTACCCGGGTAATTGAATACTGTCCATAACAGTATACCTGATGGCGTCATCCGTCAGTGTATCATTCAGACGTAGACATCACAGCCACACACACACACACACACACACACACACACATCTCCTGAGGCGCACATCAACCAAATAACTGCTGCAGCATACGGGCGCCTAGCAAACCTAAGAACAGCATTCCGACATCTTAATAAAGAATCGTTCAGAACCCTGTACACTGTGTACGTTAGGCCCATACTGGAGTATGCAGCACCAGTTTGGAACCCACACCTAGCCAAGCACGTAAAGAAGCTAGATAAAGGCAAAGGTTTGCAACAAGACTAGTCCCGGAGCTAAGGGGTATGCCCTACGAGGAGAGGTTAAGGGAAATAGACCTGACGACACTGGAGGACAGGAGAGATAGGGGGGACATGATAACGACATATAAGATACTGAGAGGAATTGACAAAGTGGACAGATACAGAATGTTCCAGAGATGGGACACAGCAACAAGGGGACACAGTTGGAAGTTGAAGACTCAAATGAATCACAGGGATGTTAGGAAGTATTTCTTCAGTCATTGAGTGGTCGGGAAGTGGAATAGCTGGGGAAGCGATGTAGTGGAGGCAGGTTCCATACATAGCTTTAAGGAGAGGTATGATAAAGCTCATGGAGCAGGGAGCGTGACCCAGTAGCGGCCAGTGAAGAGGCGGGGCCAGGAGCTATGACTCGACCCCTGCAACCACAACTAGGTGAGTACACACACACGACATGGGCTCGATTCCTCGGCTAGTCGCAGTGTTGTTATTATATATATATATATATATATATATATATATATATATATATATATATATATATATATATATATATATATTTCGCTGTTTCGTTTTAATTTAACATCTCTGCTTCAGCTTCTCGTTTCATCTCTGTTTCTACTTTGTCTCTGCTTCTGTTTCCCCTCCCCACCCTCTCTCTCTCTCTGTCTCTCTTTCTCTTCTTCTCTCTCTCTCTCTCTCTCTCTCTCTCTCTCTCTCTCTCTCTCTCTCTCTCTCTCTCTCTTCTGAGTCGGGTCAAGTAATTTCAAGAAGTCTGACACCTCCACCCCCTCAGGTTCCTCCACTGGGACATAAGCCTCACCCACGACCGGCTGGTCAGCTCGGTCACTCCACAAGTTACTTTAATAAATACAAATTTAAGCTCGTATCCAAGAGTTCTTACACCGACACTAAATATTAAAGTTATCTAGGCCAGTGTCTGATGCTAAGAGAAGCATTGTGAATGAGTATTTATACCAGGATTCCGGAATATTGTCTCTGAAACAATGGATATGAAGAATCAGATTCTTTTGTAAACACATTACAAGTGTTGTTAGTGTTAGTTCTAACAGTATTTTTTTTAATTTAAATAAATGTTGTTCGATCCCTTATGGCCATCCTGTATTTGCGTGAGGTGCGTCAGCAACAGTGCTGGTGGTTACGCTAAGTTTGTGTGTGTTTGTTTGTGTGTGTGTGTGTGTGTATTCACCTAATTGTGATTGCAGGGGTCGATTCGCAGCTCCTGGCATAGGTGTGTGTGTGTGCGTGCATGTGTGCGTGTGTGCGTGCGTTTGTACTCACCTAATTGTGGTTGCAGGGGTCGAGACATAGCTCCTTTGTGTGTGTGTGTGTGTGTGTGTGTGTCTATCTGTCTGTCTGTCTGTGTGTATTCCTTGAAGTATTGAGAGTTAGTGACCTGAACAAGAAAGGTTAGGAATCTCTCGCCAGGATATAGTCAGCGTCGCACTGAGAGTTCCTCATTACCCTCGGTGGCATTAAGTAGCAGATTGAATTAGGTACACCACATAACAAATACCCTTAAAAAAATTCCACCTGTGAACACTCTTAAGTTACAAATAAGTGTTAAGAAACCTCCTTACCCCTTTGTAACCACTTAGGTAAAGTCACTTAAGGCAGTCAGATAAGTAGGCCTCACTTAACCATTTATAGAATATAAAAAAAAAAACATTTCCAAATCTCAATAAAAAGAAAATACAAAATTATTTATTAATACTCGTTTTTGAAGTTAATTAAGTATATAAATCATCACATAAGCTTAATACTTGGTACTGAGATATTAACTAGATTTATACTCTGGTGGAGACGGGTTTTACCTGGAGTCGCTTCCGGGGTTCATTGCCCTCGCGGCCCGGTACAGACAAGGCCTCCTGGTTCCTGGCTTGATATATCAAGCTGTTAGTGCCCGCCGCCAGCAGTTCAACGTGTTACCACAACTCGCCTGGATAGGAAATGATTTGAGAAATCTGTTGAATTCCCTCTTGAAGATAGCCAGCGTGCTTTGGTAATAACTCTTATGCATGAAGAGTGTTGAATAATCGTGGTTCCTTTACACTTACTGAGTTCTCTCTCTATTGTACTCGTCTCTTTCTTGCTTTTCATTTATCTTTCTCCCCCACGTTCTAAGGAGTACAGTTCTAGGAACTTTAAGCGCTTCTAGTAATTTAGTTGCTTGACTGAGTTTATACGAGCTGTGAAGGTAGGACGGGAAAATGAGAAATTCATTTTATCTAAAACAAACTGGGATGTATGAGCCACTCAGCAAAGTAATATCCTCACAGATGTATGAAAACACTCACTAAATGGCTCTCTTAACCACAAGTCTTTATCTCTGAGTCTTAGCACTCAAACTCTACAACAAGAGTTCTCCCCACTAGTACAGACCTTCCTGGATCTACCACATCCAACTCAGTTTCTCTCTCTCTCTTTACCTCTTCCTTCCTCATATTCTCATCTTCCAGTTGAACAACACCTCCCTACTTCCCCATTGAAAAAAAAATTACCTTAGAAGCTAGTAATTAGTCTGCTAGATTACATCCCCTCATCACCTAATTAAACAATATTGAGAGTAAGGGGAATCTATGGTTATTCGAAATTCTTTTTTTTTTCTAACCAATACCACGATAAATACCTTAAACATACCATTTAAAATTGAAACACAGAAAAAAATATAGAACGTAAATGCCATTATGAATAATTCACCAGGCAAATACTACTAAGCTTTAAATGTAAAAGGGATTTTAATTCATACATAATTATTAATTTAATTTTAAATTTCGGAAAATAAAGTCGTCAATTATTATTCTAGTGAATAATTTTCTTCTTTCTCAGACAAACCGGCTTTTCTGTTCCCTAGTAACCCTACACATAGAGACTCCCTAAGTCATTCAACACCAGACAGCACCATCAGCACTCCTCAGTCAGGGAACAACACAGGCGAGGCAGTGGACAGGATACTCCAGGGTGCGACACCTCCTTACCACCAGCTGCTCAGTTCCAGACTCCTCTCGTAAATTGTACTAGAATTGTGACTCATCTACCCATTGCTGATTAAGTAGGTTTATTTAGGCACGGGTATGCATAAGTACAATAATTATCATACTTAGTGTAAATTACCTAGGATAACCCCCCAAAAAAGTCAGACAAAGTGGCTTATTTGCACTAGGGGTCTTATTTCCGATTGGGTCCAGTTGCTTGCTTTACCTTACCTTTGATATACCTTTGAAGAGTTTCGAGAGTATCTACTCTCTGAGCCCGGCCATGGGCCAGGCTCGTCTGGTGCTTGCCTGGTCAACCAGGCTGTTGCTGCTGGAGGCCCGCTGCCCCACATATCCATCACAGCCTGGTTGATCTGGCACCTGGTGAAGATATTTGTCCAGTTTCCTCTTGAAGGCTTCTACACTGGTTCCAGCCGTGTTTCGGATATCTTCTGGTAAGATGTTGAATAGTCTGGGACCCCGGATGTTAATATAGTGCTCCCGTATTGTCCCCACCGCACCCCTGCTCCTCACTGGGTTTATTTTACACTTTCTCCCATATCTCTCACTCCAGTATGTTGTTATGGCAGTGTGCAGATTTGGGACCAGGCCCTCAAGTACTTTCCATGTATATATTATCATGTATCTCTCTCCTCCGCTCCAATGAGTACATGTTCAGGACTTGAAGGCGTTCCCAATAATTTAGATGTTTCAATGGCTCAATGTGAGCCGTAAACGATCTCTGGATTTGTTCCAGCTCTGCTATTTCTCCTGCCCTGAACGGGGCCGTCAGCACTGAGCAGTATTCTAAGTGAGGAGCACTAGCGATTTGAATAGTGTCACCATCGGCATTATTTCCCTTGTTTTGAAAGTTCTCAATACCCACCCCGTCATCTTCCTGGCTGTTGTGATCTTTGTCTTGTTATGGTCTTTAAACGACAGATCAGCAGACATAATTATTCCCAAGTCCTTTACGTGTTCCTTTCGTTCTATGTGGTGACCCTCTTGCGTTTTGTATATAGTGTTCCTTTTGAGTTCTTCATTTTTTCCATACCTAAGCAGCTGAAACTTATCACCATTGAACGTCATGTTGTTCTCCACTGCCCATTGGAAGACCTTGCTTATGTCCTCCTGTAATTTTTCAGTGTCCTCTACCGTAGTGACTTTCATGCTTATTTTAGTGTCATCTGCAAATGATGATACAAAAGTGTGCTGGGTGTTTTTATCTATGTCTGCTATGAGGATGAGAAACAGCAGAGGCGCCAGGACAGTGCCTTGGGGCACTGAGCTTTTGACCTCTGGAAACAGCTCCAGAGGGCAGCATCCTTGAGGATTCAGGACGTCTGTTACATTTCACAGCGACTTAAGTCAACCAGGTTCTCGCCCCTCCATTCGGAACTTGGGTTAGGTAGGTGTTGCTGTAGGAGGAGGAGGACCCATTTATTACCACATCTTGTTAATCCTCTGGCCTCGATGACATAAGATAGCCTGGACCACTGGACCACTTCCCGGGTACCTCTATTCACCTAGCGCCTAGCCTCTGCCAGGTCAAACATAGGGCATCTCTGTGGACCTTCCTTTCCCAGTGGGAAGGACGGGCACAGGCGGCTTGAGTTGGTAAGCCCCTGGGGAGGGCAATCCACTGGCGCAAGCGGTGGCAACATCTCCACTTCTTCCTGAATGACCGCAGGCAACTCCCTCCAGCAACACAAGAGGCTAGGTTGGCTGGTGGGTGGGCACCTGGTGGGTGGTGGGTGGGCTGCTAGTGGGTGGCCAGTGGACATGTGGGCAGCCGATGAGGTGGGCCACTGGTTGGTGGTCAGTGAGTATGACTATAGGTGATGAGGTGGGCCATTGATGGGTGGTCAGTGGGTATGACTGTTCAGCCGATGAGGTGAGACAACATCAATATGTCTCCCCTCATTCTTTGACACCTACAGGTTCCCAGTGGGTGGGCCCTGGGTGCGCAGCCGGTGGGTGGCGGTTAATGGTGGGTAGTATATTGGTGTGGCAGGGTAGGTGGGTGAACAACAGCTGGCAAGGTGAAGGTAGCCGAGTGTAGGTGAGTGGGCTGGTGGGTGAGCAGTGGGTGACGAGTGGCACGGCCAGGTCGCCAAGGTAAACACCACCACCTCTCCTGTAATCCCATGGTTCATCCTACGATCTTTCTCTCGAGATTTTAGTTACTGTTACGGTCCGACTGAACCCAGAGTAAAAAACTGTATCTCTAGTGTGTGTCACAGGGATTTTTCTTCCTAGTGTCCCGTAGCTCGTTCGCTAACACACTCAGTTTGCACACTGTGGTCCAGGGGGGTCGATCCCCGGTACGGTTGGAAATATTAGGACGTGTTTCCTTAAGATACTTGCTGTCCAGTGTTCACCTATCAGTAAAATAGGTACCTGGGTGTTAGTCGACTGGTGTGGGTCGCATCCTGGGGACAAAATTGACCTAATTTACCCGAAATACTCTGCATAATAAGGGGCTTTCTATATAGTAGTAAGTCATTGATGTCAGCTAGGCCTGTATACCTTGTACATGCCCTCGTAAAAAGAAAGATTATTATTATTATTATTATTATTATTATTATTATTATTATTATTATTATTATTATTATTACATTCACGGGGAACGCTAAACATATACTGGTATAATCTGTTCGGGCATTCAAGTTCGATCTAAGGAGGGTCTAATTTCTTAGAACAAGAGTCCCTCACTAACTTGAAGGAACCTCTCCTGAGCGGTGGTATGGTACTTAGGTTTCCAGTAAGAATTTGAGTGGTCTTCCTGACCACTTTTCCTCCAGTTAGAATCACGAATCTGGGTATCTAGGAAGTAGCGTTGTTGATAAGTTCAGTATAGTCATATACATTACTCTAGATTCAGGGAACTGGAGCTACCTTCCTCTTCCATGGATTAAATTTGATTACCTCCCATTCCCAGCCGTTATGTGGCCCTTACACATTAACATTCCCAGTGAATTTATCAGTACTGAGACTAACATTGTGTTAAAATACAAATATAGTGTATACTTATACATCAAGTCTGTAATATTCTACTGCTAAGGTTAGGTATTATTTATGTGAAGCACTAAATTAGTGCGGGTCATTCATTACAAATCGGGGGGGCTCGAATCTCCGTCTGGTAATTACGACCTGTTTCCTTAACCAATCAGGAAGAAATAATAGCAACAGAGTTCCTTAGACGAGAGATGTGATTATCACGTTAGTTTCACCTCGTCATCTGGCACGACCAGGATGTTTCTCGGTGCCAGACAGAGCCAGAGTGCCAAGTAGTCGAGACAGCTTTTTTGTGCATCAGCGTAGGGTAAAGTAGTGCTTGGTGGGGGAGCCTCTAACGTGCCAGCCAGGGCTCCTGCTTCTGTCTTTGTTGCAGTGATTCTGTGCTTGTTGCAGCGATTCTGTGCTTGTTGCAGTGATTCTGTGCTTGTTGCAGCGATTCTGTGCTTGTTGCAGCGATTCTTTGTGGCGGTGTGTGTGTGTGTGTGTGTGTGTGTGTTTGAGAAGTGAGTGTGCTTCTAATGTGAGTGTATTTTTAAGGTGAGTGTTTCTGAGGTATGTGTTTTTGAGATGACTCTTTTTGTGAAGTGAATGCGTTTGAGAGGTTAGTGTGTTTATAATGTAAAATAAATGGGAGGATAGTGTATAGTGATGGTATGATGGTGTTCAAGGAGGAAATGATAGTAGTTATGTATTATAGTTACAAGTGGTAGGCTGAGTACCCATGTACAGCACCTTGTTTACTGGGTACCAATCTAGTTCGTTCAAAGTAATGTCGATTTTCGCTCAAAAAAAAAAAAACTCCTAAGACCTACTATTAATCTCACTTTGAAAAAAAATACTGAATCGTGTAAATTAGTTTTAAAGGTGATTTGATTTGTTATTTTTCCTTTGAGTGTGCGAAGAAGCAGCTTGGCTTGAAACCTGTGCTGAGCTACGTCGGGAACGCTCGTGCGCATTCTAACATTCCTCTCTGTATCTCCAACAACAGTGCTCCTCTCACCCAGCTAGTACCGGGTCATTTCACTGCCTGAATGCCTTTGTTGTTGGCCTAGGTACAGGAGAGTGTTTTGTGATCCTGTGTGTGTGTGTGTGTCAAGTGTCAGGTCGACCAGGCTATAGTTGTTGGCAGGCCGTCGACCTATTTATCCACCACAGCCCGGTTGATCTGGTACACAGCAGATAAAGTGATCCAGTTTCCTCATGAAGACCTCTACGCTGGTTCCAACAATATTTCTGATATCCGCTTGAAGTAGATTTAAAAGTTTTGGCCCACAGATGTTGATACAGTACTCTCTTATTGTGGCCATGGCGCCCCTGCTTTTTACTGGGTCTGTTTTACACTTCCTCCCATATCTATCATTCCAATTTGTCGTTACTGTATTGCATAGATGTGTAGATTTACGCATCTCTCTCTCTCGCCTTCTTTCCAGAGAGTACATTTCCAGTTATTTGAGAAGTTCCCAGTAGTTAATTTTTTTTTAGCCTATGCAGACGGTAAATGTTCTCTATTTTTTCCATCCCTGCTGTCTTAGCAGCTTTGAATGGCACTATCAGTACTGAGCAGTACTCAGAACGAGAGAACACAAGTGATTTAAATAGTGTTACCATTGGTAACATTTCTCTTGTTTTGAAAGTTCTCATTATCTACCTTGTTATTCCAGTGGCCTTCACAGCGTTTACTGTATTGGGGGCATTTAAAAGACAGGTCAGCAGACAAGATTGTACCCAGGTCATTTCACTTTCTTTTCGTTCTATGGAGTGATCCTCAAGCGTTTTTTATACTGTCTCCCTTCTGACTTCCTTATTTTCATACCTGAGCAATTGGAATTTGTCCCTATTGAAAATCATGTTATTTTCTGACACCCACTGGGAAACGTTGTTCATATCCTCTTGTTTTTTTTTTCAGGGTCTTCTACGCAAGTTCACTTTCATGCTGATATTTTTTTGTGTGTCAGTTGGAAAAGGTGATACAAAGTTATGATTCATGATTTTATCTCTGGTATGAGAATGAGAAACACGAGTGAGGCTACAAACGTGTGTTCTGATCCTCTTTGAACGCCATTCAGTAACTCCCATGAATCACTCTTAAGATAACTCTCAAGAATCACTGTTTCGATAACTCCCATGAATCACTGTTACGATAACTCTCAGGAATCACTGTTTCGATAACTCCCAGAAATCACTGTTTCGATAACTCCCAGGAATCACTATTTCAATAACTCCCAGGAATCACTGTTACGATAACTAACAGGAATCACTTTTACAATAACTCCCAGGAATCACTGTTACAATAATTCCCAGGAATCACTGTTACAATAACTCCCAGGAATCACTGTTACAATAACTCTCAGGAATCACTGTTACAATAACTCCAAGGAATCACTGTTACAATAACTCCCAGGAATCACTGTTACAATAACTCCCAGGAATCACTGTTACAATAACTCCCAGGAATCACTGTTACAATAACTCCCAGGAATCACTGTTACAATAACTCCCAGGAATCACTGTTACAATAACTCCCAAGAATCACTGTTACAATAACTCCCAGGAATCACTGTTACAATAACTCCCAGGAATCACTCTTGCATATATTTTTTCAATGTTAAATGATACTAACAAAATTTAGGCTGAACAATGATAGGTTCGATAGAGACAAGCTAAATTAAATCACGTTAATTTAGCAATGTTCACTATAGTTACTAATCTAGTGTTGGTGCAGAATTCATATTTTTATTACATGTAAATTCGCTGAAATATTTTTGACCTCTAAATAATAGAAAACTTACTAAAAGAAATATGAAAGAAAAACTTTTATTTTTTGACAGACTCTGGCATTAAAACGCAACAGAATACATTAACCTCAGTTGTATCGGTTAATTTATATTGTATATTAGTGTCTAGGCAAATTACAGCCTTAGTGATCCACTGTCAGTGCAGTTACGTAACAAAATAAAGATTACCGTCTGAATTGATGGATTGATAAAGTCCCCGGTGGGCAAAACGTCTTCTCAGTAAACGCCATAAACTACACATTAACCAGATAAGCCTGACTTCCATTAGCATTAATTATATGTCAGTAACATACACAGATACAGTCATCACTTCAGAACAAAATAAAACAATAAACCCTGTGTGTTGGAGGTCAAAAGTGAACCATGGCGAATAAGGTTAAGTCGTTAAGTTTATAGTGTGTGCGCGAGGTAAGGTGATACCTACTCTGGCACACACTATAAACATCTCTCCCCCCCCACCTACCACACTTTCTCTTCGTTGTTTCCTCCAGCAGTGATTTCTTTTCCTCCAGTTTAAAAAAATGTAGCTTTTCCTACTCCTATTACTGAACTTTTGATATATTTCGTTATTATTTTTTTCCCCTCGTCTTTATTTTCTTTTGAGAAATTGATAGGAGGATCATTCTTGCGCACGTAAGGGGAATATGTTTTTCCCCTCTGAGGGAAAGGGGGATAAAGCTGTTGTTTGACGGGGTAAAAATGTTGGGGAAAAAAAAAACCAATTGTTTCTCCTGGAAGGGGGAAAGAAAGGGAGTCAGAGGATCTCTGGAAAACACAATTGTGACTATTATTCTTAATCTTCCCTTGATGGATCAAATTGCCTGGGTTTTTTTTTTGTCGACAAATATGAAGGCAAAGACGCATGTTGCCCAAAATCTTGTGTTTTGCAATTCTAATATAACCCACTACTCGAAATTTACTGCACAAGACAACCTATCATTTGGACCATCACACTCTGCCTAGAGCTTTATGAAGTTAGGAGCTAAAAATAAAGCCATAACAAAGTATACTCAAAAAAGGCATTTTACAATCTTTGTTGGCTTTATCTTCTTGTTCATCCGTTTATGGTGCAAATAAATCATTGTATATTTTTGTGGCTGAGTGTGGGATTATGTTTTCTATTTTGTGCCTATCAGGACACAACGACACTTTTATGCTTTAGGCCTAGGTAAGTTTTTTATTTTCATGGTTTGTGAGTCATTTTAAATCGTGTGTTTTGACTTTTCTATCACTAACAGCTAAATTTTCTAATATCGATCTCATGTATGATTTTATTTTTCAGCAAATGAGTTTCTCGATATTTTATTTACATGGAAGAGATAAAGTTAACTCTTCTGTTAATTGGTGGTCGAGTGGTGTGGAGTGGAGTGGAGTGGAGTGGAGTGGAGTGGAGTGGAGTGGAGTGGAGTGGAGTGGAACTCGTTAAAACCTGTGTCGCAGGAGTAACTGGCACTGACTTCTTTCTCTGGTGAAAAGAACTTTCCTGTTGAAATATTACTCTGTGGTCGACTCTCCGGTGAAAATATAAAATAAATAAATAAATAAATATAATGTAAATATAGAGTCAGCTCTCTTACGAGGCTCCGCTACACAGTGCAGTTTTTTTTGTAAATGCGATTAGAAAAAGTTCAAAGTTTAATTGGTCATGAAGAAGCCTTCAAACTACGTGTTGTTCACTTTTGGATTAACGTTCCCAATTAAATTTACAACAACAAAAAAGACACACACTGCACAGGAGCTCATTGTTTATATAACTTGCTACAGCGGGAAGTTTACCCCTCAGTTTATCATAAGCAAACATTGATTAGGTCCCACCGAGACTCGAACTCGGGTCTCTGGATTCAAAGTCCAGGGTGCTAACCATTACACCATGGGACCGACGCTGATCCTCCTCCTGTGTGCTGGTCTCCTCGTAACCCTCGAGTGGAATTCTTAGATAATTTGCATAATTATAAATTTTTAATTATCCTCAGGCCTTCATGCGGCATTTATAATTTGGAAGCTGTTTTTTTTTCAACACCGGAGACCACGCCTACCACTAACCTCCGCCGCCGCCGCCGCCGTGATTATCACATCATAATTACTGCAACCATTACATGATGTTCAAACATATAATTCACAAGTCTGCACCTGACTCCGGTAAGAGAACGTCGTTAGTCATTTCCTGAAATCATAAGTTCTCCCATGATGAGTCTGAGGCTCGTATATATTTAGCTTTTACTCCTGGCACTGCTTCAAGGTGAGTGCCAGTGACTGCCTTTACTTACGAAACAAAAAGGAAACAAAAATCTGCTGTGACTTCACATGACTGAATCTATGATTAGACACCTGTGTGTGTGTGTGTGTGTGTGTGTGTGTGTGTGTGTGGTGTGTGTGTGTGTGGGTGTGTGTGTGTACTCACCTAATTGTACTCACCTAATTGTGGTTGCAGGGGTCGAGACTCAGCTCCTGGCCCCGCCTCTGCACTGTCCGCTACTGGGTCTCTGCTCTCCCTGCTCCGTGAGCTCTATCATACCTTGTCTTAAAACTATGTATGGTTCCCGCCTCCACTATATCGTTCGCTAAACTATTCCACTTCCTAACTACTCTATGGCTGAAGAATTGCTTCCTAACATCCCTCTGACTCATCTGAGTCTTCAGCTTCCAGTTGTGTCCCCTTGTTTCTGTGTTTCCTCTCTGGAACATCCTGTCACTATCTACCTTGTCGATTCCCCGCAGTATTTTGTATGTCGTTATCATGTCTCCTCTAACCCTTCTGTCCTCCAGTGTTGTTAGTCCTATTTCCCTCAACCTTTCTTCATAAGGCAGTCCCCTGAGTTGTGGAACTAGCCTTGTCGCAAACCTTTGCACTTTCTCTAATTTCTTGACGTGCTTGACCAGGTGTGGGTTCCAGACTGGTGCTGCATACTCTAGTATGGGCCTGACGTATGTGTGTGTGTGGGTGTGTGTGTGTGTGTGTGGGTGTGTGGGTGTGTGTGTGTGTGTGTATGGGTGTGTGTGTGTGTGTGTGTGTGTGTGTGTGTGTGGGTGTGTGGGTGGGTGTGTGTGGGTGTGTGTGGGTGTGTGTGTGGGTGTGTGTGTGTGTGTGTGGGTGTGTGTGTGGATGTGTGTGTGTGTGTACTCACCTAATTGTACTCACCTAATTGTGGTTGCAGGGTCGAGTCTCAGCTCCTGGCCCGCCTCTTCGCTGTCTGCTACTGGTCTCTGCTCTCCTGCTCCATGAGCTTTATCATACCTTGTCTTAAAACTATGTATGGTTCCTGCCTCCACTATATCTTTCTAGTCCATTCCACTTCCTGACTACTCTGTGGCTGAAAAGTGTTTCTGACATCCCTTTGACTCATCTGAGTCTTCAGCTTCCAGTTGTGTCCCTTGTATCTGTGTTCCTCTCTGAAACAACCTGTCACTATCTACCTGTCAATTCCCGCAGTATTTTGTATGTCGTTATCATGTCTCCTCTGACCCTTCTTTCCTCCAGTGTTGTTAGTCCTATTTCCCTCAACCTTTCTTCATAAGACAGACCCCTGAGTTGTGGAACTAACCTTGTCGCAAACCTTTGCACTTTCTCTAGTTTCCTTACGTGTGTGGGTGTGGGTGTGTGTATGTGTGGGTGTGTGTGTGTGGGTGTGTGTGTGGGTGTGTGTGGGGCTGTGTGTGTGTGTGTGTGTGTGTCATTCAGCTCAGCGTTGCCAGAAAGACTTTTAATAAAACTGCTCAAGAGTCATAGTGGCCTTTTGGGCGCGTTATATTTTAAACTTCAAATATATTTAATCTCTATATATTTTTGCCTATCTAAAGCCGAGATATGACAGATTGAAGAATAAGTATTTAAGGGGAATATGTAATGTGTATAATTTATAGTGTATATTTAGTTATATTCTGCAACGTAGGTGAGAGTTGAGTAGGAAGAATTTACATGTAGCAGTAAATGAAAAATCTGACAAGTCCAATTCAGGAACACATCCTGTTCATCTCTGCTTAAAGCTCCTCTTCTTATTGTTTGTTCTTGTCTGTCTGTTGGCTGATGTGTGGTGACGTAGTCACCTGTCATCATACTTAGCTTCCTCAGTCCAATATAGCGAAGAATAGTTGAAGCTCTGAAGGAGTTGGAGGTAATCAGTCCCTCAGTCTGGTTGGCGAGAGCCAAATGAAACAAACAAAACCTGATAAATATTAAAACAATCGAAACTTAAAACAGTTAAAACAAAAC
>WNWK01001272.1:157500-301792 GCA_009830355.1 Cherax destructor | reverse complement strand
ATATATATATATATATATATATATATATATATATATATATATATATATATATATATATATATATATATATATCGTGCCGAATAGGTAAAACTGGTCAATTAGCAAGAAATCATTTAAAATTAAGTCCTTTCTTATACGTTTAAAGGTATTTTTTTCATTTATGTTAATGTAAAAAATAATAATTTTGTACCAAAACAACCTTTGAAAACTTACCTAACCTTATTATAAAAAGCGCAATCTATTTAAGCATAATCCAACTAAATATATTTTAGATAAGTTTACAATAATTTAATAATAAACAGACACAATGAAATATATATTTTCGTTAAGTTCAGAATAATTTTTGTGAAATTATTCAATACATAAATTTTCGCTTGCCTTATTCGGCAAGAAGAGCGTTGCTATTTAAGCCAAAATCGCAACTTTTACCTATTCGGCACGACATTATATATATATTTTTTTTTTTTTCAACAAGTCGGCCGTCTCCCACCGAGGCAGGGTGACCCAAAAAGAAAGAAAATCCCCAAAAAGAAAAAACTTTCATCATCATTCAACACTTTCACCACACTCATACATAATCACTGTCTTTGCAGAGGAGCTCAGATACTACAGCTGAGAAAAGTCCCTTCCAGCTGTCACTATCTCAGACCCTCCTTTAAAGTGCAGGCATTGTACTTCCCATTTCCAGGACTCGAGTCCAACTAAATCAATTAACTGGTTTCCCTGAATCCCTTCACACAATGTTACCCTGCTCACACTCCAACAGATCGTCATGTCCCAAAAACCATTCGTCTCCATTCACTCCTATCTAACACGCTCACACATGCTTGCTGGAAGTCCAAGCCCCTCGCCCACAAAACCTCCTTTACCCCTTCCCTCAACCTTTTCTAGGACGACCCCTACCCCGCCTTCCTTCCCTACAGATTTATACGCTCTCCAAGTCATTCTACTTTGATCCATTCTCTCTAAATGACCAAACCACCTCAACAACCCCTCTTCAGCCCTCTGACAAATACTTTTAGTAACTCCACACCTTCTCCTAATTTCCACATTCCGAATTTTCTGCATAATATTTACACCACACATTGCCCTTAGACAGGACATCTCCACTGCCTCCAGCCTCCTCCTCGCTGCAGCATTTGCAACCCATGCTTCACACCCATATAAGTGTTGGTACCACTATACTTTCGTACATTCCCTTCTTTGCCTCCATGGATAACGTTTTTTGTCTCCACAGATACCTCAATGCACCACTCACCTTTTTTTCCTTCATCAATTCTATGGTTAACCTCATCCTTCATAAACCCATCTGCTGACACATCAACTCCCAAATATCTGAAAACATTTACTTCTTCCATAATCCCTCTCTCCAATGTGATATCCAATTTTTCTTTATTTAAATCGTTTGATACCCTCATCACCTTACTCTTATCTATGTTCACTTTTAACTTTCTACCTTTACACACTCTCCCAAACTCGTCCACTAACCTTTGCAACTTTTCTTTAGAATCTCCCATAAGCACAGTATCATCAGCAAAAAGTAACTGTGTCAACTCCCATTTTGCATTTAATTCTCCATAATTTAATCCACCCTCTCCCCAACACCCTAGCATTTACTTCTTTACAACCCCATCTATAAATATATTAAACAACCATGGTGACATTACACAACCCTGTCTAAGACCTACTTTTACCGGGAAGTAATCTCCGTCTCTCCTACACACCCTAACCTGAGCCTCACTATCCTCATAAAAACTCTTTACAGCCTTCAGTAACTTACTACCTATTCCATACACTTGCAACATTTGCCACATTGCTCCCCTATCCACTCTATCATATGCCTTTTCTAAATCCATAAATGCAATAAAAACTTCTCTACCTTTATCTAAATACTGTTCACATATATGCTTCACTGTAAACACTTGATCTACACATCCCCTACCCACTCTAAAGCCTCCTTGCTCATCTGCAATCCTACTCTCTGTCTTACCTCTAATTCTTTCAATAATAACCCTGCCATACACTTTACCTGGTATACTCAGTAAACTTATTCCCCTATAATTTTTACACTCTCTTTTATCCCCCTTCCTTTATATAAAGGAACTATACATGCTCGCTGCCAATCCCTAGGTACCTTCCCCTCTTTCATACATTTATTAAACAAAAATACCAACCACTCCAGCACTATATCCCCCCCTGCTTTTAACATTTCTGTCATGATTCCGTCAATTCCAGCTGCTTTACCCCCTTTCATTCTACGTAATGCCTCACGCACCTCCCCCACACTCACAACCTGCTCTTCTTCACTCCTAAACGATGTTGTACCTCCCTGGCCAGTACATGAAATTATCGCCTCCCTCTTTTCATCGACATTTAAAAGTTCCTCAAAATATTCCCGCCATCTACCCAATACCTCCAGCTCCCCATCTACTAACTCCCCTACTCTGTTTTTAACTGACAAATCCATTCGTTCCCTAGGCTTTCTTACCTTGTTTATCTCACTCCAAATTTTTTTTTTTTTTTTCTTGTTTTCAGCAAAATTTCTTGACAGATCCTCTCCCATTCTTTCATCCGCTCTTCTTTTGCACTCTCTCACCACTCTCTTCACCTTTCTTTTACTCTCCATATACTCTGCTCTTCTACTAACACTTCTGTTTTGTAAAAACCTCTCATAAGCTACCTTTTTCTCTTTTATCACACCCTTTACTTCTTCATTCCACCACTCACTCCTCTTTCCTCCTGCACCCACCCTCCTATAACCACAAACTTCTGCCCCACATTCTAATACTGCATTTTTAAAACTATCCCAACTCTCTTCAACCCCCCACTCCCTACTTGCACTAGCCCACCTTTCTGCCAATAGTTGCTTATATCTCACCCTAACTTCCTCCTCCCTTAGTTTATACACTTTTACCTCTCTTACTTGCTGTTGCCATTTTCCTTTTGTCCCATCTACCTTTACTCTAACTGTAGCTACAACCAAATAATGATCTGATATATCCGTTGCCCCTCTATAAACATGCACATCCTGAAGCCTACTCATCAACCTTTTATCCACCAATACATAATCCAACAAACTACTTTCCTTACGTGCTATATCATACCTTGTATATTTATTTATCCTCTTTTTCATAAAATATGTATTACTTATTACCAAACCTCTTTCTACACATAGCTCAATTAATGGCTCCCCATTTACATTTACCCCTGGCACCCCAAATTTACCTACTACTCCATCCACAACATTTTTACCCACTTTAGCATTAAGATCCCCAACCACAATTACTCCTCACTTGGTTCAAAACTCCCCACACACTCACTCAACATTTCCCAAAATCTCTCTCTCTTCTACACTTCTCTCTTCTCCAGGTGCATAAACACTTACTATAACCCACTTTTCACATCCAACCTTTATTTTACTCCACATAATCCTTGAATTTATACATTTATATTCCTTCTTTACCTGCCATAACTGATTATTCAACATTATTGCCACTCCTTCTTTAGCTCTAACTCTATTTGAAACCCCTGATCTAATCCCATTTATTTCTCCCCACTGAAACTCTCCTACCCCCTTCAGCTTTGTCTCACTTAAAGCCAGGACATCCAGCTTCTTTTCATTCATAACATCTACAATCATCTCTTTCTTATCATTCGCACAACATCCACGCACATTCAAACATCCCACTTTGACGTGGAGAAATAAATTGAGCTCTCCCTCAGCCTTGACCGAGAGCGGTCCATCCATTAACTGGTTAGGTTATGAAACTGTCGTCTATTAATAAAAAAAATCAATTTTAACATACCACAACACCAGAAAATGAAATTGTACACAATGATATATTTTTTTTCGAAGATCTAACACAAAACAGAGGACCCACCGAGAACAGGCATGCATGCAGGCGGCAAGCAGGTAGGTAGGCAGTCTTACAGGGATGCTGGCTAGGAGACAGACAGGCAGGCATGCATATATGTATGTAGGCAGGCAGGAAGCAAGCAGGTAGTCTTATAAGAAAGATGGCATGCAGGGATGCATGTATGCAGGTAGGGAGGCAGGCAAGCAGGCAGCCAGGCATGTATGAAAGCAGGCGGTCAGGCATATACGCAGGCAGGCAGGCAAAGCAGCAGGCAGGTAGGCATGTATGCATGCAGGCAGGAGGGCAGGTATGTAGGTAGGCAGGCAAGCAAGCAGGCAGGCAGGCAGGAAGTTAGGCAAAGAAGCATGCAGACAAGCAGGGAGGTGGGAAAGCAAAGAAGCAAGCAGAAAAGGAAAATCGCAGGCAGTGCAAAAAAAAAATTAATTACACTGTAAAAGTGAGAAGAAATCTAGAAAATTGAAGATTATTCTTGAGTCGAGTTCATAAAAGACTCAGTGAGGGAGCTGGGGTGGTGGAGGACAGGAGAGAGTGGGGAGAACAGCGAGGTGATGAAGAAGAGGAAGGGGAGGAGGAGGAGGAAGGGTTCATTAGGCAGCGGGAGATAACAGAGAATAAGAAGAATGACTTGATCATCAGTAAAGACGAGAGGGCAAAGTCCGGGACAAAGAGTCTGAAGAGTGGGAGGAAAGGGGAGATGAGAAGAGCGCTGAAGAATAGGTCTGAGTTAATCAGGGGTAAAGGATAGGCTGGCCTCCGTGCCTCGTTAACTCCACCTTCATACAATGAAGTTCCAAGCAACAAGCTACCTGGGATATGCTACTATGACAGGCAGAGAGTTATTCTCATGATAAAAACAATGTGAGAAAATTAATACCATGAGGGGTGCCTGGAGAATTGAAGGTTTGGTGGAAGATATATATTCAGTATATATGTTAAAACAATCTTTACTAAGGTGCCTGTGTACAGTCTTCTAGGATTCTTTGCCGAAGAAGTCCTGGAATTTTTTCTATAAATGTCAATTTAATGTATTATTTATATAATGACATCTACGTAAACACGTTGATCATGGTTGTGGGAAATCCTTAGTTGCCTGGGCTAATGACAAATAGTTGATAAATGGATTAAATGATGACTGTTTAACTTTGAATTCATTGGTTGTCTGCGTGCAGCTGACAAGTACATTATAAACAAAATAAACCTTTATTACAATAACATTTCGTTCGCTGAACGCTGGAGCTCCCTCCCCCTCCTTCCGGGTATTGACCTCCCGGATAATCCAGGTCAATTAGATTGAAACATAAGCAACACCGGAAATAATAAAAAGACGAAATTTTCTACTTACAGTCAATTCCTAAATACATTCTCAACTCAGTTTTCTCTTAATGTCTCACAAACGCCAAATTTTATAGTAATAATGAATAGAGATGAAGTTGTAGAGTGGGAATTTGTTTCGAATGGTAAAAAAATTGTTATTATATTTCTAAAAAAAATTAAGGATGGCATCAACAAGTAATCGTTGTATTGCAGAGACTTTTATTCTAGTGGAGAAACAGTGATTGTTAAAGATGGTGTCCACAACTTGAGATGTGTGAGTGAAATCCGAAAAGACGTTAATTTTGAGTTTTTAAAGAAAGTGGACACCACTGAAATGCGCACAGTTTTCAGACATGAATACTATAAAAGAGTTAAAAAAAATAATACCAGGTATTGAAAAAAGGCAAAAGACCTGAAACAAAAAAATTATGAGTTGAAGTCAGAAGAACGATTTGGTGGAAAATGTGATTTGGTGAAATACGTGATATTGCAGCACAAAAGAAAAAAAACTGTGGATAAACATGAAAATATGTGAAGTTCGTACCCTGTCCACGAGAAAAAAAAAAATTCTGAAAGATGCTAAGCATAGAAATGAATGATGAGTAGAGTGAGACGAGACGAGTGAAGAGCGTAATATGTCTTGATGCAGAAGAAACTTTTTTATCATGACCAATGTTTCTCTAAATTTGCAATGCAACCGACCATCAACTTTAAAACGAGGACGACCACAGGATCAACATGTTGCTTCTGCATTCAAAAGGCCGTGTTCGTTCATTTATGAACCTGAGGAACGCCAGTTCTCTCTACGAATCTTGATGGAAGAACATTTCATCACTAGCTGAGACAACGCTGCATTTCATTCAGACCCGGGGTTCTTAACCAAGGGGAATTCCCTCCCCAGGGGGGAAATTTTATTTTTTTTCGGGGGAAACTGGGAACACTGCTCTACAAAGTGTGATGTCCTGTAGATTATGTGCAGTCTGTAGAATTGTAGCTTTTTTGTAATTTAATCTGTGACATTCAATAAAGTTTATTGAATGTCATAGATTAAATTAAAAATACAAATAAATAATAATTAAATAAAGATAAACATTAATTAAAGTTAAAAATTAAAGTTAAATATTAATTAAAGATAAGTATTAATTATATAAATTATATGCATATTATTTGGAATGCACCTTTTAAGTCAGAATCTTGGGAAGGGGGGGAATGACAGTCTAACATATGGTGAAAAGGATGACTGGAAAAAAAAAACGTTGAGAACAAGGCGTATGGGAAATTTCAATTTAGATTACATACGAACTATTTTACCTATTGTTTATGTAAACGGGCGTGTTCTGCATGTCAAATCTTAGGATGCCAACTCTACCTCAAAGATACAGAATCTTTTCAACTAAAAATGACTGGCAATGAATTTCACAGAATTACGTTGTTAGTGGCGTAGTTGTGTAAAAGCTGGTTTGCAATGTTCTTCAATGTGCAACTGCCTTGGTCAAAGTTGCCTAAATCGAATCAGAAAAGGAACCCACAGACGACCTTGGTATAACAGCTGAGGAGGAAATTACTAGTCTTTAATCTTATCATAAACAGGAACAGAGTGGATCCGGTCTACTGGGGAAACCACTCCGAAAAGAAGCATGTTAATGCCTCTACCTCAAGGGTGGTGTAGAAATGACAATTTATATATGTATGAACACAGAAAATTAGTACATCATAAAAACATTATTCTCACATTCCTAAATAGAGAATTATCCGATCTACAACTTCATTTCTATACATTTTTACTAAAAACTAAACGTGAGGAGCAAAAATCTTGCAGTATGGTCAAATTCTCCCTCCAGTGTCTGCATTACGCAAAAACTGTAGCATATAAGCCAAATATGTATAGAAGCAATCTTGATCAGAATTAATTTTCAATTTTTTTTCCTCGTGATATAACCATCTATCGTTAGATGCAATGATTTCCAAATAACAGTGAAAAACAAGTAAAAAAGTCATGAGTCATGAGTGCATGTGAAAAATTTATTATTTTTATAGATTATTTTTGCTATTTATCTTAGTTTGACGGAACGGTAACTGCGATTGTTACCACCTAGTTGCGTCAAGTGGCTAACCAGGAAGGAAATCAGTTTTTTCCTATGAAAATATCAGAGAAGCAGATGGTTATATGAATTGACGCTACACCGATAAGCACTAGGCGGCCATAGACACATCCTTATCATGAACAGATGAAATGAAAAATACAATGCCAATGATTCAACTACATTATCAAGGAGGTCAAAATGTATATAGTACACGAGGGAAAAAAACAGGACGTATAGATGGACAGAACATGAAAAGCTCTCGGCAGGACAGCCAGGAATATCAGAGCAAGTAGAACGACAGAAGCGATACGATAAATACTTTTAACAAAACTGGATACATCCGCAGCGTGTTGCTACCCTGCTGTACAATTACAAAGTGAGAAATTGTATAACAGATGAAATATACCATGATTTATATTAAAAATTCTCCAAGCAATTACGTATTAATATATATTTCCATACAAATGGTTATACACATTTACCATAATTTAACTGATTTAAGTACCTTTTGAAGCCTAACTGGCTTCGTTCTATAAGGATGATACACCACAAGTTTAGTGATGACTTGTGAATGTCTCTTCTGATTCCCTTTAGATCTTCATCGCAAATATTAAACTGCATTATTAACTCAAGCTACAGTCTACACAATTCTAGTCACGTGCATTGATGCCCTGGGTAATGTGGCTATGGAATTCTGACATGCCTTTATCGGATCTCGCAACGACTAAAATACATCTAATGTAGTTTTAAAATTTACTGTCGCATTAAACCGTGCAGAAAACAGCGCACTGTAGATCGTAGATAATGATTAACACAAATGGTGAATGATTAACACAAGCAAAAGCTGAATTATTAAAATAAGCAACTGAAAAATGATTAACACGGGCATTTAATGAATCCTTAACACAGGTATCAAGACAACGGTGGCGAACACTGTCGTCTTGCCTGAAACACTCATTACCTCGTCTTCTAATGTCTCCAAATTCAACACCTTCTAATAACCTCTACAACAAACTAATAAAGGCATTGGTTGGTCAAATGTCTTCAGAATAAAGATACCCAGGTGTTGTACATATATCTCATTCATCAGCTGATGAATGATTAATACAGGCAACTGATGAATGTAAAATATTTTTTTTTAACCTGTTAGAGGGTAAACAAAAAGTTGCGAAAAACAGACTATCATTTTACTTCATTAAAATGAGAAATTAGTTTGCGTGAGGCGACACATTACAGTGCTAATAGGTGCCAGCTCAGGTTATAGTCGAAGGGCATTCTATTTTCACCACAACGAGTGATACTCGTGCAAATTTGAACGTTATCTGTTTTGCATCATAGTAATAGCACACATTACTGACTAGTAGAAGCGTAAGACACATGTGCAATAGTTTAGTATCTTCAGTGATAAGTTTCGTCTACTCAGCAGGCTTCTTCAGTCGAATTACAAAGGAGACAGGAGGCGTCGTGAGTTGTAGATAAGAGGTTATCAGTCTCTCAGTCCAGGGAATTAAGTTTGAGGTGGTCAGTCCCTTAGCCTGGAGAAGTAACTCTGTGGCAGTCTGTCGTGGGGGTTCTTCTTATGGATTGGGTAATAAACACAGAAGTGGTTTGGTTGGAATCTGATGTATTGGAGGAAATATATGGGTGTACACTCAGCGCCCAGAGCAGCCTGGCCTGTCTCTCTGCTCACTCAACTAATACTGACTCTAGAAGGACCGAGGGGCGTTCATATTCGAAGACTGACCTTTGACATTGCTTAGGTCATCAAGAATGTAACGGCCAACGGTCACGTGCAAAGCTCGTGACTCAGTAACGGTTATTAGCTACTAATGATGTACTATAACTGAACTGCTAGTGAGTGACAAGTCAGTCCCTCGGCATTGATGTGTTGATCGATGAACATTAAGCTGAAACATGAGATAGAAGCCTCTTCTACCGAGTGAAGTGTGGTTAGCAACGCAGGAAGCGGGGTTACTTCTTGAAGTAAGAGCATTGAAATTAAAGAACACTGCAACAAACATACAAGGCTCGCACTTGTTTTAACAAAAGAATGAACTTAACACACTGGGTGAACACAAGCAGCAAATGTCAGGAATTTTGTCCACATATCACGTGTTACCAGGAGACTGAATCTGGGATTTTTCGGCTGCTCGCCGTATACACTGATCAAAACCCTGACAGCGGTGGGATTCGAACCCACGCCTCCGAAGAGACTGGTGCCTTAAACCAGCGCCTTAGACCGCTCGGCCACGCTATCTAGGGTCTGTAGTTAATAATTTGTTGCGGAGGTCAGGTTTTAGCTCTTTTTCCTTTCTCTTAATTATCTAAAATAGGACTCAACCAACACCTAGACTGATGAGTCTTGTCATACCTAATCTAAAAGTTGTGTATAGTGTCTGCCTCCACCACTTCTCCATCCAGTCTCGAAGTTCTTTTTCTGTCCTATATATAAGTATCATGTACGTCGTAATTATGTCTTCTCTGGACCTTCTAAAGTCACCAGGTTGTTTTAGTGTCTCCTTGTACCTCATTCCCTTTAGTTACTCGACTTGTTGCAAACCTCAGCAATTTTTTCTGATCTCTTAACATGCATTATCCAGCACTTTTTCCGGGATGGGGATGGTTAGCGTCAGTGAGAATCCTGAACGCTAATCTTAGGTGCCTTTGTCACTTATTCACTTAAATTGCGAGACTGACGTGCACGAGTGATATGCTCACGTATTTGCTATGCTCCTGATGTACAAAATATTTTAAACGAGACTACCTTAAATTTCCCTCTTTGTGGAAGATGCAAAACTAATGAGCAAAAATTTTTGAGAAGACACTGCAGAGTTGATCAGATAAGTGACTTTTAGTTCTGGAAAATGTATGCCTTGCAAACTAGGGAAGAATGCAATCAGAAACTATTAACAAACCCATCACAGGGTATGTAGCACCTGCATGCAGCCCTCACTATCTGCAGCACGTCCGAAAACTACAGATAGTTCAGATTCTTAGAAGTTCGTGAGAATAGTTTCAGAGCTGAAAGACTAAAGAACTTGAGAAAGGTATCCCCGTAATGCATAACCCCAGCCCCCCATGGCAAATTAGGAAATATACAACACTAATCTAAGTTCAACGTAGCACTAAGAGCAATACAGCTTTGAAGCCAAACTAAAGGGAAATTCTCTTATCTTAGAAAGACCAATATCCTAAAATACTCCAGCACAATAAGTTTGAAGTCGGTCAGAATCTGAATAATCAATCCATCAGCATTAAAAAGTGAAGGAAAAATTAAATAAGGCAGTCAGAAATTATCGCATAAAAATCTGTTTCTTTTGTAACAAAAAGAGGGGACAAATTGGAACCAACACATGACAAAATAAATCTCATCTTTTGTCTAAATAAGATTTACCAGCGTTAAAGATTTAAGTGTACCACCACCCCACCATAATATTACCATAATTATCACCACCATCCTCAAAACCATCAGCACCACTACCATCATGTGGATTTTCATATATGTGAATCTATAACCTATAATAAGTCCATGTTTCGATGACACCTGAAATTGTGAAGTATAACCTGGATGAGTGGTGATGGAAGCAGATTTTGCACACAGTTTTATAAAAAAATGTATAAGAGGGGCCAGTGTGACTGATTAACAGAAAATATGAGCAATAAGCTGAGACTTGACCCCCACAACAGTGAAGCAAGAGAGAGACATTTTCACAACGAAGTGCTACACAATTAGGGGGTTAATAGAGTGGAAAAAATGGTATAGTGATACCGACACGACGTGAAAAAAAAATTTATGTGCAGTTCAGGACATTTATTAGAGTAAACGTTTCGCCACGAGTGGCTTCTTTAGTCCTGAAGAAACCTCTCGTAGAGAAACATTTCCTCTAATAAATGTCCTGAACTTTGCATGAGAGTCTTCTTCCGGTTCATAGAGTGCATGGAAGGGGAGGTAATCGGGGCTGGTTCAAGGAAAGGGAAGATATCTCTAATTTCTTGTATCAAAAGCACTTCTCTCACATTTTGTCTCTCCCACATAATTGGAAGGGATAATCAAGAACTAATTGTGTACACACACACACGTATGGTAAAGCTCAAGAAGTAAAAAGGCGGGACCAGGAGCTATGACTCGACACCTGTAACCGCAATTAGGTAAGTAAACACACACACACGGTGCTGGAGTTGGAGATCTTGTTGTAAGTTTTGCCTGCATGTACCATGTGTATCTCACATATATTAAAAGTTTTCATTCAAAACGGTGAACGCTATTGCCCAAGTTTTGCGTAATGCTGAAATCCGATGAGCACACAAGAAACTTTATTACGTTGTTAAGTTAGAGAGGTTAGTGGAGTGTTTTGGTGTGTTGGTGAAGTGATGTTCAAGGACTGGTGCTGGAGTACTGGTGCTGGAGTACTGGTGCTGGAGTAAAGGTGCTGGAGTACTAGTGCAGGAGTATTGGTGCTGGAGTACTGGTGCTGGAGTACTGGTGCTGGAGTATTGGTGCTGGAGTACTGGTGCTGGAGTATTGGTGCTGGAGTACTGGTGCTGGAGTACTGGTGCTGGAGTACTGGTGCTGGAGTACTGGTGCTGGAGTACTGGTGCTGGAGTACTGGTGCTGGAGTACTGGGTGCTGCGAGATGGTGCTGGTATTGGTGCTGAGATGGGCGGTACTGGTGCTGGAGTATGGCTGGAGTACTGGTGCTGGAGTACTGGTGCTGGAGTACTGGTGCTGGAGTACTGGTGCTGGAGTACTGGTGCTGGAGTACTGGTGCTGGAGTACTGGTGCTGGAGTACTAGTGCAGGAGGACTGGTGTTAATGGAGTACTGGACTGGTGTTAATGGAGTACTAGACTGGTGTTAATGGGGTGATGGTGAGGTTCTGGTGTACTTCTATTCCAGTAGTTTCCATCTTTTTTTCCATTCCCATGTACTATCTCGCTTCACTTCGTAATAACTCCTGCACCGAGCTCTAGAAACTCAATGGAAGATACGCAGAAACTTGAACAGCTTTGGTTGCTGCTGGTAAAGATGTTTTGTCTCAAGTTAAATTGACTCCTAGTTCCCAGGCAGTTAAAATGTCAACAGTTCAATTCCACTACTGGAATTATTGTAAAAGACAGTGTGACGTTTGTCACAGGCTCTTCTAAGCAAAAAAAAAAAAAAAAAAAGCCTAATTTTGCATCATTATAGCTTGTTATGAACCACGGAGCCTGTAATTAAATAGAAACTACAATTTTGAAAATGACGAGAGTAATTATGCGAGATGATGTGAGAAAGTATTTCCAACATTCTTGAAATATTGAAAATCCTAACAAATCCTCGCAACAGACTTTGTTCAGCGGTTATACGTTCCTTGCCTATGATAGAGGGTCCGTTCTATTTCGGCAAAGAGACAGACAATATATTACAGATTATTTGATGCTTCAACGAACTGCTAAAATTAGAGTATTAAGTTACTTCTTACAAGATTCAACACTTATCATTTCAAAGTACAGGCCGAGGGTCAAATAAGTTCAGAAATAAAATGAGAGAAAAAAGTGTATCATATTGGGTAAAAACGTGATATTTAGCTGGTTAATATACACTGACTGCTTCCTAACTTTTTAGGAGTGCTCTATGGTCCGATAAAATGGGTCATGAGTAGGAGAGTTTCAGTGGGGAGAAATAAATGGAATTAGGTCAGGGGGTTTCTAATAGAGTTAGAGCTAAGGAATGAGCAGCAATAATGTTAAAGTATCAGTCATGGCAGGAAAATGGGGATATAAATGCAAAATAAGGGTCGGATGTGAAAAGTGGGTTATAATAAGTGTTTATGCACCTGGAGGAGAGAGAATTGTAGATATGGGAGAGAGATTTTGGGAGATGTAAAGTGCTTGGAGAGTTTTCAACCAAGTGAGAGAGTACTTGTGGTGGGTAAAACTGTTGTGGAAGGAGTAGTAGGTACGTTTGGGGTGAAAGGGGCAAATAAAAATGAGGGGGCATTTAATTGAACTATGTATAGAAAGAGGATTGGTAATAAGTAATACATATTTTAAGAAAAAAGAAGAAGTATACAAAATATGATATAGCACGCAATGAAAATAGTTTGTTAGATTATCTCTTGGTAGATAAAGGTTTATGGGTAGACTTCAGGATGTGCATGTTTATAGAGGCAACAGATATATTGGATCATTATTTAGTTGTAGCTACAGTTAGAGTAAGAGGTAGCTGGGGCAAAAGGAAAATGGCAACTGCAAGAGAGAGGTGAAAGTTTATAAACTAATGGAGGAGGAAGTTAGGTTGAGATATAAGCATCTATTGGAAAAAAGGTGGCTAGTGAGAGTGTAGGTAGTGTGGAGGTTGAAGAGGAATGGGATAGTTTTAAAAATGCGGGGCAGAAGTTTGTGGATATAGGAGGGTGGATAAGTGAGGAAAGAGGAGTGATTGGTGGAATGATGACGTACAGGGTGTGATAAAAGAGAAAAAGGTCGCTTATGAGAGGTTTTTACAAAACAGAAGTGATATAAGAAGGGTTGAGTATTTATATATATATATATATATATATATATATATATATATATATATATATATATATATATATATAATATATATATGTGTGTGTATGTGTGTGTGTGTGTCGTGCCGAATAGGTAAAACTGGTCAGTTAGCAAGAACTTATTTAAAAATAAAGTCCCTTCTAAATTTTTCTCTTATTCATTTAAAGATATATTTTTTCATTTATGTTAATGTAAAAATTAATAATTTTGTACCAAAAGATCCTTAGAAAACTTACCTAACCTTATTATAACAAGCTAAATTTAATTTATCCTAATCCAACTAAATATATTTTAGATAAGTTTACAATAATTTTATAATAAACAAACACAATGAAATATATTTTTTCGTTACTTTCAGAATGATTTTCGCTTGCCTTATTCTGCAAGAGCGTTGCTATTTAAGCCAAAATCATAAGTTTTACCTATATATATATATATATATATATATATATATATATATGATGGGGTCCACCTTTGGTGTAAATTGTGGGACTCATAGCCTCGGATAAGTGGATAAAAAGGCTTCAAGGAAGAATATTTAGATTTCTTTCTGAAGCCATCTGAATATTCCACTTCCCTACCACCCCATATATATATATATATATATATATATATATATATATATATATACATATAATTATTTCAATTTACTGTAATTGTTTTTGTGAAGAAAGGTGATATGTTCGCTAGAGCGCGGTTTTAAATGTTATTTGTTGCTGCATTATCATTCCTTCCTATCTTATAGAATTAATGCATAAGATGTAAAGCAGGTTCAGAAGGGAAATTATTTCACCTGCATATTGCCATGCAAATGCACTGTAAATTACGTGTGATTACTCACTATAAGGAGTGGTACAGCTACATGGAAAAGCGTAGCAATCACCAATTGGGTTAGGCTTTACTGCACATTACTGATGATTACAGAACATTACTTCCCCACAATGACAGTCACAAACGCAGATATGGAGGGTCGGATCAGGAGGGCCGCCCTCGGTCCCAGTATCTCTCACAAGGTTCATTTCTGTGTTCACTGGTTTAAGGCCAGTCTCACACTGAGTTCAACTGTTCTTTCGATCCTTCTGTTCCACTTTTTATATTGAATTCCCTCCCACACATACGACCTACCAACCTTCTGCACCACACATGGGTTATGTGCAAAGGTGTATTGATTTATCTTCCTTCGTACCCCCCCCCCCCTTCCTTCCCTCTCTTTGTCTGTCTCTGTCTGTCTGTCTTACCCTCCCTCTCTCTGCCCCTTGTTTCTCCCTCCCTCTTCTTATCTAATTCCTTATTCCCTTATCTCTGGTATCACCTTCCCTTTCTCATTTGTCTTCCTGGTTTCTCCCTCGCTCTTACTCATGTCCCTCCCTCTCATTTGCTTCCCTCTTTCTTTGTTCTCGTGTATCTCCCTCTCTCTCATTTCTCTTTCTAGTCTCATGACCTTACTTATCCCTATCCCTCTTTAACATCCTGTTACATTTAGCCTGAGAATCACCGAGAGAGAGAGAGAGAGAGAGAGAGAGAGAGAGAGAGAGAGAGAGAGAGAGAGAGAGAGAGAGAGAGAGAGAGAGAGAGACAGAGAGAGACAGACAGACAGAGAGAGAGAGACAGAGGAATCCAGGAAACGCAATGGATTCCGTCTGACTTTTAAAGCCACATTGCTCTGAACTGAAGAATTGCGTTTACTTACGCAGTTTCAACAAACCTTAAGGAAGGATACGAGACAAATTGATTAATTTATTGTTGTCTGGTCATTTAATTCAAGATAAACAGTTTTTGCACATTTTTTTCCCGTGTTTTTCGTAAATATCCTACACTATTTGGCCTAGACACCGGCACACATACGCATGCAAGCACACACACACACACACACACACACACACACACGCTGAGAATGAAGATTAAGGTGCTTAGGGAGGAAGTAAAATCACTAGGTAATAGGAAGTTGGAGGTGAACCAGAGACAGGTAAGCCATGAAAGTGAAGGATGTAGACAACGAGCATATACACAGGTCAGGAGGGGAGAGAAAGTAGAAATGGCCTGACATCGAGCGAGGTTTCGACACAGTACTGACGGATTAAGTGGTGAGATGAGACTGAATAAGTTTATTCAGGTAAAGGTACACATAAATACAGTTACATAAATTATCATACATAGCAACATATGTGTAGATTACCTAGGATAACCCAAAAAAATCAAAGTGACTTATTTCCATTGGGGTTCTTGATCACTAAGACCAGTTTATGCATGATGATGGTGTTTACTTATTCATGAATAGACTTAAGTCACTAGTAGCGACAAAACTCAAAGAAGAAATGCAAAATGACTTTAGTGTGAACTGATCTGAGGATACCAATAGAACCTGTTTGATTCCCGTGTGCTCGGTGGGTCGTTAAGACACATCTCCTTACACCTCTTGCCCTTGTTCACCTACCAGTAAACAGTCACCTGTTTGTCAGCTGACTGTTTCAAGTCGCTTCATTCTGTGGAATAATAAAAAAAAAATTATTATTATTACATTTTATTATTATTAAAGGTGGGACTCCACGAGCAAAACTTTGTCCTTGTAACCACAAGATGATCCTCACACAAACATATAACTCGACCCTAGCCATGTCTCTCCTTTTCAGAGAGCGCTATAAATAATGAGGGTGATTTTTTCGGCAACTATATCCAAGTGCACATTTTTTCTGGTCAGCAAAAGAATCGGGAACAGTATAACGTTATTAGGTAACGACAAGAGGAAGAGAAAGAGTTGTGGGCATAGAAGAGGAAATAGGAGTGGAGGTTGGAGTGGAAAAAGAGGGGTGGAAATAGGAATGAGAAAAAGTTAGTGGACAGGAGTGGGAATAAGAGGGGTGTTAGTATAATGAGGGTAAGGAAGAGACATGGGAATAGGTGTGGGAGGTGGAGGCGGCGTGGAAGTTGGCCTGGCAGGAGGCAACATGGGAGTGTGTGGGGAAGATGAGTTATTTATAATATACAGGTTGTTTCACTCGCAGGAGGCCCCGAATTGGTACTCCCTTAGTTTTAAACGTCTTGTTTGTATATTATGTCTGTAGTAAGCGATAACTCGGGGCCTCCTACGAGTAAAACCCCTATACAATGAGATACCTTGCTACATCATACTTTCAGTCCCTAAAGCGATGTGTTTCATGGTACTCTCGTACACTGGCAACATACTAAACTGTGTTGTTTTTCCCCTAATCCCATATTAAGCTGCTTAGATAACGACACCAGAGGTGCACTGTCTAAAACATATTTGTTGCTATTTAAATAATGCAAAAAAAAGATCCACAAAAACAAGGATTAACCATTAACAACTCACTGTGAAAACGCAATTAGCTAATTGGACACTGGTGTACAAGTAAATTAGCAATCATCTATATTAAATCTATAACAAATCCTTTTAAATGATTTAGAGATCACGATAGATTAGAGAGGAATTATCCTTTCTGCAACAGGCATTTGTATTTTTCAAATCCCTGGAATGATACGTCCGACCTGATGTCCAATTAACATCAGTAACACAGGTAAATAATTAAAATTCATAAATTGTATACAAACTTTCGTTCGTGCTATAGATATTCCGGTTATTACATGTTATTCAAACCCAATGATGTACGTATACGATCTAGTTTATTAACTATATGAATGCTGGTCAACATTCAGAGAGGATTCCAATTGACCCCTTCATCAATATTGGCGAATTTATTTTCAAGTTTTATTTCACGTCTGCATCTTTAAACACAATATTAAGTGAAAATGTGTTAATATAATGGCGAAAATTATGGAAAACATTGAAGCCCTCACATCTTACAACCAGCACATTGGAAAATTGTGCATTGCACCTTTTTATTTTTCATCTTTATATTATCCATGGCATAATTATTTTTTATTCATAGAGGAAGGATGTTATCATACATAAAAAAAAGTACCCATTAAAAACTATGCAACAAAAATGATAAATATCACCACAAATATTTTTTTTTCTTAATGTTAAAGAGGACTTTGGATTTTGGGGTTCTTTGAAAAGCTATCTGTGATTTTATTTTCCCAAAAAATCTCTTGATGGTATGGTATAACTGTTATATTTATATTTTTGCTTAGACGAATTTTCAGCTTTAAAGTACTGTAGTTTTTATTGGCTTTCCTAAGCGCTGAATGCATGAATCAATTTGAATAGCATACTTGTAGGATGGTGTTCGCTATTTTTTCTCTATTGGACCAGGAAGCTAACTCTGCATATGCGAAAAGAAACTCTTTATATAAAGATTGGAAACTTTATGATGAGTGATAACTGAAGCAATGGGTCTAACTGATGTGTGAGGGCTGTCAGCACACTGAGAGCTTCAAGGGTTCTTCAGTTATGGCTCACCACGTCCAGAAAAAAATAGTTCATCATGATTTTTTCATTCTATTCTGAATATGATGGAATGTAATTAAATTCTCCAAAAACGTAAAATAACTAGATCAAGTCTTCCTTAATTTAACGGACTACCTAAATTACAACGATAACACTCAACCAAGGCCGATATTACTAAAAGAGGGGGAGGTGTTCTGTTCATGCAATTTAGTATTCTGACTAAGTGGTCTTTCCTTCTCCTTGGGAAACTCTGTAAAATTACATATCCTTCACTCTAAAGATATTTGGGAAAGATGCACAAATTTGCAAAGAAAAACGTTTGAGGCTTTTCGTCTCTGAAATACGTTTCCTCAGTCAGTACATAACAATGAGCAACAAGCATATTTATACAAGAGCAATCAGGTAAGTGGACGGGTTAGTTAAGTTCAGGCATGTATGAAGTGCGAGACTGAAGCACCACAGAAGGCCTACTGGTCCTTGTGTGCTCTGTTTTATTAAATGATGACCTGTTTATGTGAAAGAAGTTGGGGTGAAGGTTTCAATAAACTGAAAGCTAACCAAATCAATTGGATTATATTTTGTGTACAGATCAAAGCAGTTTTTAAGCATCTGCATTGGGTTTGGTCCCTTTTCCTCGTGACCAGCCAGGCATGAAGAAATAAATAACGTATACATTATACATAGGGACAAGACACCACACCTGAAGTTCTGCACAGACGTCCTGCTGGTCAGCAAGGTTAGGAACAAAATATGACGCGGATGCCTAGAAACACGATATCTTTCCTAACCATCTTTTCATGTAAAAAAGATGGTTATAAAAAATTTGCATTTTCTTAATAACCGGTAATTGATGCAATTACCGAAAAAGGTCATCCCGTTTCATCTTGGGGAAGTATATATCCAATTCCTGGGATCAAGAGGCCTTTACCAGCATCAAGGTACCCCTTGAATGTAAGGGAAGGGGAAGAAGCAATTACCACATAATAGGTCAGGGTGCATCAACAGTGTAAACTATGCGGCAGGCGGTTATGATGGCTCCTACATGGTGATTACCCCAAATTGTGTTTGATCCTTGCTTCCACACGCTCAGGATGCCATGGATGATAACAGCTTTGTTGGTTCAACGTGGTGAGCATGTACGTTTGTGTGCTTCCGTGCCTGTGTGCACGTGTGTGCTTCCGTGCCTGTACTCACCTAGTTGTACTCACCTAGTTGTGGTTGCAGGGGTCGAGACATAGCTCCTGGCCCCGCCTCTTCACTGGCCGCTACTGGGTCACTCTCCCTGCGCCATGAGCTTTATCATACCTCTTCTTAAAGCTGTGTATGGAACCTGCCTCCACTACATCGCTTCCCAAGCTATTCCACTTCCCGACTACTCTGTGACTGAAGAAATACTTCCTAACATCCCTGTGATTCGTCTGAGTCTTCAACTTCCAACTGTGTCCCCTTGTTGCTGTGTCCCATCTTTGGAACATTCTGTCTCTGTCAACCTTGTCAATTCCTCTCAGTATTTTATATGTCGTTATCATGTCCCCCCTATCTCTCCTGTCCTCCAGTGTCGTCAGGTCGATTTCCCTTAACCTCTCCTCGTAGGACATACCCCTTAGCTCCGGGACTAGTCTTGTTGCAAACCTTTGCACTTTCTCTAGCTTCTTTACGTGCTTGGATAAATGTGGGTTCCAAACTGGTGCTGCATACTCCAGTATGGGCCTAACGTACACAGTATACAGGGTCCTGAACGATTCTTTATCAAGATGTCGGAATGCTGTTCTTAGGTTTGCTAGGCGCCCGTATGCTGCAGCAGTTATTTGGTTGATGTGCGCTTCAGGAGATGTGCTCGGTGTTATACTCACCCCAAGATCTTTTTCCTTGATTGAGGTTTGTAGTCTCTGGCCCCCTAGACTGTACTCCGTCTGCGGTGCACATGTGTGTGCTTCCGTCACTGTGTGTGTGTGTGTGTATAAACTCACCTATTTACTCACCAATTTGTGGTTGAAAGGGTTTAGTCATAGCTCCTGGCCCCGCCTCTTCGCTGTGTGCGTGTTTTATTTTCGTGTTTTGTGTGCGTGTTTTGTGTATGTGTGTAATACAAGACTTACTGCAGAATTACGTTCAAGAAACAAGTATGTTGAGCGCAAGAGTATATTTCACCAAGTGCTGACCCTGTGCTGACCCTGTGCTGACCCTGTGCTGACCCTGTGCTGACCCTGTGCTGGTCATTCAACGCAACGAGAGGCTCTCTTCTCCATTCGCTAATCGCAGCGCAGATTCTGACCATCGCCGGATTAAGATTTTGTAGGCCCATGGGTGACAGGGGCCTACAAAATCTTAATCCGGCCTAGAGGTGCTGTAATGGGCCGCCAGTGATATTTTCAAAAAGAAAAAAATGAAGAAATATTAAATTTATTTTTACAAGGCTTACCACAATTAAAATTCAAACATTTGCTTTACGAAATTTCTTGTAAACAAATTATGAAGACTTTTCCACTTAATCTCTGGAGACCCTCCAGCTGGCTGAGGCCCCTGGGCTTCAGCCCCTAAAGCCCATGCCTTAATCCGGCCCTGTTTCTGACCAGTGAATCATTGCATCAGTTTAAATTATATTATCTGAAGAGTGCCAGTAAGCAGGAATAATGCGCCAGTAACTCTCTCCTTCAATAAATAAATGCATGTTACAGGAAATATAAGAACAAGGTTCCTCCAGTAATATATGAATACTGAGGTAACATAAATCTTAATTACATTTATCCGTAAATTATGAGTAGGCGGTTGCATAAGATGCATGCGAAATTGGACAATTATAAAATTATCGCAATAGCATTAATACTGAGGATTCCGTGTGCTCAAAATGATCATAGTTGTATAACTGTATCGGGATAAAGTGCGAGAATGAATGTCTAAGAGGGTAGAAATGGAAGAGCAATGATTGCAAGAGGGTGAAAGTAATAGAGAAAGACAGGAAATATTGTAGAAATGAAACTAAAGATAGTAATAATGGGGGGCAAGTGGAAGATGTAGGATAGCGATGAGATTGGAGAAGGAACTGAAGTGGAGAGAGTAGTGTTGGCAGTCTCATAAATGTAGGTCTCCCAAGGAAGTACCATAAATAAATATTTGCACTGTATAATATATATATATATATATATATATATATATATATATATATATATATATATATATATATATATATATATATATATATATATATATATATATATATATTATTTAGCAGTTTCTTAATTTCTGATTTGTATGAGATGTTGGACTTAATTTTTTTTCGTAGGCTTTGGGAACTGTGCACACTCTGTTCAGTGGATAATCAGGAACTGCTTATCATTCTTTCAATTAACCGTTTGTCTTATATTGGTAGTTGAGTGAAGATCGGTTTGCTATACTCACATTATTATTTCCTCCTGACACAATCGTGTCTCGTCCCGTCTCATCGTTTAAATCCCCATGTGAAACCCGTGTGTGTGTTGAGACTGAAGATTCCTTGAAGTTGAGTCATGCGAGATCCACAGTGGTGATGGACGAAATTTCCGACGACGCAGACGAGAGCGGTTAAGGGATGATCACAGGCAAAATAACGAGGAAATTGCAGGAAGAAATGTTCAGGTCAGCAACATGGAGCGGAGTGGAAGACAGTCGTGGGTGGAGGGAAGAGGGTGAAACGGAAGGTTAAGTTTGCAGAGAAGCATTTATCGTTACTATTGCTACTACTCTATTCTATACGTTAGTTACCCAGAACTTACAGATATACTATTTAATTATAGTTGCACTGTGTGCGAAAACCCTCATTGTGCGACAACTCTCTTTTATATGCTTGTGACAGAGGGAACAAAAGCTAGTTGTGCTTCCTTTATTTTTATTCACACATGATGGGTTTCAAGCAAGAAATTATAACATCTGTCAGCCTAAGCTACGAGATTTCAATAGGGCGATGAGGATATCAACAGGTATTCCACTATTGGCTTAGTAGCTACAGCGGTTATAAAGCTGTGGTTTCAGCAGAAATGGAAATACTATAACCTGCTAACTTGCGGATTACAATATCTTAAGTTGGTTAATCCTACGTTTGTAGGATAAACGACTTACGAGAATGTTATAACTTTCTCTTAGACATTCATATTATTCGTAGTTGCATATATATATATATATATATATATATATATATATATATATATATATATATATATATATATATATATATATATATATGATGGGGTCCACCTCTGGTGTACATTGTGGGACCCATAGCCTCGGAGAAGTGGATAAAAAGGCTTCAAGGAAGAATATTTAGAATTCTTTCTGAAGCCATTTGAATATTCCACTTCCCCTACCACCCCATCTTTTGAATGTCTATAAACTTTATTTCAAGACAAAATACATTGACAAAATACATTGACAGGAATACAATAGGGATTAAAACAACATAGATGACAACTCAGAGCTACATGTCAAATACTTCGTCCAGCTCCCCGGCAGTGGGCCGCGTGCCCAGAATGCTGCAGGCTTTTCCCCTCTGGATCGCAACACCGAGTCTCTGAAAGAGGAAGCTGGTCGCCCTGTGGTCCTTGGTTTCTATGATGAGTTTTTCACCCAGCTCTTTGAGAAACTTTAGAGCACACTTGCCCCATGCTCCAAGGGTCTCCGACCCTATTGGGATGAAGTTATAGCAAGGGGAAAGGCCTTTATATTTGCGAGTCTTCTGGGTCTCCCTGTGGCTGGCAGCTCCACCCCCTTCAGCTACGGAGTATGGCAAGTAGGTGTCTGCCCTTGTGGCAGCACAGGTATAATCCCAAGCAATCTGCTTACCATCCTTCCAGGGTAGCATAGTGGCTCCATCAGGACGCTTTTGACTTCCATCAGACCTCTGCACTTGGGGTTCCCGTTGAGCTGGGCAACGGGCTGTGGCGAGGCTTCTCTTTATTATGTCATTGACCTCCTCATGTCTAGCATACTTCCCTTCTGATGTGTGACACACGAGACCATGAAGTACGAATTGATCAGCCGTCGCCCTGCCGCAAAGACACCTATGTTCGGTGAGTATGGGGGCGGCTAGGCGAAGAGCAACACCAATCCGAATGGCCTGTGGGTCGAGTCGAGTCCTCAGAGAGGAATTGGGAACAGCTAGAAGGAAATCTGAGTGTGGTACCGACACCACTAGGAGAAGAGCTTTGTCCTTTCTTGAAGCGTTGGTGAGCATTGTGTTGGCATTTTTTTTCCATGATCGGTTTGTCCAAATGGGACTGTTTGTGCTCTTTGGGAGGATCTGGTCTACTGGAGGAGTCTGCCAGGATGTCCCACCGCACGGCTGCTTCAATGAACCTGGGGTCTTGAGCTCCCACCCCACCTCTCAAACGTTCAGGGACAATCTTCTTGACTAATCCACAGGAGGCCAAACACGATGACAGAAATGCAGGTAAAGCTACCTGCGTTGCTTTGCGCACCCCTATACCTCCCATTCGCACTGGGAGGGTTGCCTGCTCCCATTGCCGATCATCTAGTGACAGATTCAGTGCCTTCTTAAGGGTTGATATCAGGTGTGCGTCATACTCGTTGAGTGGGTTGTCAAAAGAGGGTGCGCACCTCAAGAAGTAAGTGAGTCTTGGCATAGTAAGACACATATAGTAAGACATATATATATGTCGTACCGAATAGGTAAGATTTATCAATTAGCAAGAACTCATTTAAAATTAAGTCCTTTCTAAAATTTTATCTTATACGTTTAAAGATATATTTTTTTCATTTATGTTAATGCAAAAATTTATAATTTTGTACCTTAGAAAATTTACCTAACCTTATTATAGCAATCGCAATTTAATTTAGCCCAATCCAACTAAATATATTTTAGATACGTTTACAATAATTTAATAATAAACAAACACAATGAAATATTTTTTTTTCGTTAGGTTCAGAATGATTTTTGCTGAAATTATGGCATACGCTTGCCTTATTCGATAAGAAGAGCGTTGGTATTTAAGCCAAAATCGCAAGTTCTGCCTATTCACAGGGCTCCTCCATGCCTAGCCCTTCTAGGGCAAGGTAGGTGCCAAAGCTAGAGCTTGCTACCATCTGCAGCTCGCAAGACTGTCCTTCCCATCAGCCTCCCTGGGCCGGGGAAGATGGCAGACCAGAGAGGCCTAGCTTCTCCCTACGAGCCCCTTGTGGGTGGGGAACGTGGGTAGGCCTGAGAACAATTGGTCCCAGACGATGAGGGGGTACTTGTACCTCCTCCCATGGGAGACATAGGTCTCAGACACTCCCAAGACAGAGAGCCAAGGCCGGGTCACGGGCCGGGGGTGTTCCGGCGAATGTACACCTCCTTCTGCCTATTCGGCACGACATATATATATATATATATATATATATATATATATATATATAGTACACGAGGTGAGAGATACATGTCTAGTACATATTGTTACATCTTTGTCACTGATTATAATGCGAAAATCTCATCCAGCTTTTCCGAGCTGGTGCGCGTGCCCAGAATACAGCATGCATTACCCTCTGAACAGCAGCGCTGAGTCGCTGGAACAGAAAACTAGCTGCCCTGGATCCCTAGTTACCCTGTTGAGTCTTTTGCCCAGCTCCTTGAGGAACTTAGATGCACTCTTTCCCCATGAGCCAAGGGCTCTGAGCCTATGGGAACAAACATATAATGATGGGCAAGTTCTCCATATTTTCTCGACTTCTGGGACTCCCTGAAGGTGGCAGCAGCCCCTCCTTCCTCCCTGGTGTACGGGAGATAGGTATCAGCCAAGGTAGATGCACATGTGTAGTCCCACACCACCTGCTTGCCGTCTGTCCAGGCTTGAAGGGTGATACCATCTGGACGCTTTTGGTTGCCATCAGATCTGCATAGTTGGGGTGGTTCCCTTACTGCTGGGCATCCGGCTGTTGTGAGGCTCCTCTTGATAATGTTATTAACCTCTTCATGTCTTGCAATCTTTCCCTCGGATTTACGACACACAAGACCATGGTACCCGAATCGGTCTGCTGCTTCACTGCCACAAATACACCTGTGTTCGGCGAGAATAGGGGCGGCAAGTCGAAGGGCAACACCAATGCGGATGGTCTGTGGGTCGAGGCGTGTGCCAAGGCTGGAGTTGGGAACAGCCAAATATATATATATATATATATATATATATATATATATATATATATATATATATATATATATAGTTTATGATTAATAAATTAACAATGTTAACATTCGGAAGTAAGATTTTAGCTTCTTTGGATACGACGAGATCCACATTCAATTTTTATATCTGAAAAGTGTTGAGAAGAGTTCAGTGTGTGTTGGAGGTGTTGGCAAAGATGTAAATATTATCTGCATAACAGATGAGAACCACATCATTTGTGGAGGGCTGGAGTTTTTGGTGAGATGTAGGAAGAATTATGGAAGTGTGGGATGCCATGACATGTCACTGGGAGAAGCTGGGAAAAGTGTGGCTGCATGTTCGTTAAAAAGGCAGATATCAGAAGACTCTGCAATAAACATACAATTTATTTACAGAGGAGGTGGGAAGGAGGTGAAGGGAAAAAAACACACTGAAATTCTGGCCTTGATATTTTGTAGGAAATACAGTGGTGGATGGAAGGCATAGCCTAGACCTACTACTGCTGCAATTGTTCAAGTAGCTCTGCAACTATTCGTCCTACTCCTGTGTCAGCCACAGCAACATGTGTAACACTAATTCTCCTTGTAAATGCTGTGTTGTAAGTAGACCGTGGCTAACTTCACATCCTATGAATTTCCGGTACTTCCGCCAGGGTGCCGTGGCCATTACCCAGAGTGAACTGTAAATAGGTTTTTCAAGAAGGGGATTAGTCGGAAACTAGCATCCTGACAAGATTGATGGCCAAGCAGGAGTTTCCCAAAACTAAGTTAACGTTTTACGATTTTGTTTTGCCCGGAGCTCGCAGGAAATTCCCTGCTTGACAAATTCAGTTCCTGTCTGTCACTTGTTCTGATAAAAAAAAAATCTGATATGTTTTAGTGCAGTTCCTGAGAAAGTCATCACTCAAAGGCACTCTTGAATATCAAGTGTATAGCGACCAACAGATCGATGGCAACCGTAACCCGGAACATTTAACGAGAGGCCGGTGAGCCGCAGCGGGGCATAAAACAGTACGAGAGATGCAGAGAGGGAGAGACATAAACGATCTTTAGTACACCATTATCATGTCGTTACCCTGGCAGTTACGCCCAAGGTCACTATGACAACCACTAGCATCCAGATACGGTCACCATGACAACCTCTAGCATCGAGACAGGGTCACCATGACACCCTCCAGCATCTAAACTCGGTCACCATGTCAACCTCGGTTATATAGACACTGTCTACAAGGCACTTTAGCATCCAGACAATCTTTATGAAAATTTCTAGCACCAAGATACGGTCACATGACAACCTCTAGCATCCTAACTCCGTCACCATGGCAACCACAACACAAGACACGGTCTCCATGGTAACCTCTGTTTCCTGACATGGTCAACATGACAACCTCTGTATCCAGACACTGTCACCATGACGCCCTCAGCATCCACACACGTTCTCTACAACAATCTCAAAATTCACACAGCCACTATGACAACCCCAGGATTCAGACACGGTCACCGTGACAACCTCAGCAACCAGACGCGGTCACCGTGACAACCTCAGCAACCAGACGCGGTCACCATGACAGTCTCATAGGGAAATGTTAAAAGCCTGTAGGTGTCATAGCGCATGGGTAATGACTGGCAATCAGGTCTGATCTGCGTACGGAAAGGGCAGCTTCTGTTTCCTTTGAGCAATGAACCTCAGAGCATTAGTCTCCCCTCCCCACCATCACTGCTGCAGAGGATGACAAAGACACATGGAAACGCTTTAGCCATTATTATAGGCCTGGTCGAGGACTGGGCCGCTGCGGCGTTGACCCCCGGAACGACCCCCAGGTAGACTCCTTCAGGTGGGGTAGCAAGCTTCACCCAGACATAGCTTTCTAAAGCACTCTTTCAACAAGACTTCGCTGTTTTGTGTGTCTGTCATCTACTTGTCCTCTCGTTACCTCCTCTGCCTTGCTGTTTAATGTACAAAGAATAAGACGTATATACACCTCAAATCTGTGCTTCAGCAAACTACTGCGTCCGGTCTTATGCTCCACTCGGTTTTTACTAACTTCAGTAATGTATTCAGAGGGAAAAGTGTAATTTTTTTCTCGAAACTTTTATAAATCTTATGACAATTACTCACAAGTTTTCTCATTCTGTGGAATATACTGGCGGTAAACTAACTTAAGTTTCTTAAATGTTTTGTTGCATAAATTCCTGAGTTTTATTACTCTTGTGTTGAGTACAAAGTGATGTAGAATTTTTTGTCGCCCGTAAGCGTCAGCAAGATAAATTTGTATCTTGTTTTAATCCCCAGCAGCTGAAGACAGTCGAATCTTGGGTGTTTATCTCTTATAAATGCAAAAATAGTTACAAGAATGATTAGTGCTATAAGAATCAAATCACTGCTGGTTGCTGGTTGGTCAGGATACAAGGTATCAATAAATTCGATGACTACTTTCTCACCGATGCTGTGTAATAGTGATTAAGCAACCGCTGTAATACCATTGTATAATTAATATCATTGGCTAAGTATCCCATGGCGTAACAGAGCAAAATGCTCCATCCGATTTTAAATATAAAGCAACATATTTCTATAATATCTAAACTAGGGTCAGGCACCATCAAGCATGGAGAGAGGAGAGTCACAGGTCACCTATCACAGTACCTACACAACCAGTACTGTAGGGACCGACACCTGGCCAATGTTACTCCAGGAAACTATTAAAATTAAGCTTCGCGGACATGCGGTTAACTGAGAAACACTGATCACGAATCAGAGCTTGTTTAGTCTATCAAATATGGTTTCTTGAAATATCATCTATATTTTGGTTATTTAAGGATAGACAACCACACACACACATGGCTAGTTCCAGAGCTAAGAGGAATGTCCTTCGAAGAAAGGTTAAGGGAAATCGGCCTGACGACACTGGACGACAGGAGGGTTAGGGAAGACATGATAACGACATACAAAATACTGCGAGAAATAGATAAGGTGGACAGAGACAGGATGTTCCAGAGATAGGACACAGAAACAAGGGGTCACAATTGAAAGTTGAAGACTCAGATGAGTCAAACGGATGTTAGGAAGTATTTCTTCAGTCATAAAGTTACCAGGAAGTGGAATAGTCTGGCAAGTGATGTAGTGGAGGCAGGAACCATACATAGTTTTAAGACGACGTATGATTAAGCTCATGGAGTAAGGAGAGGACCTAGTAGCGATCAGTGAAGAGGCGGGTCCAGGAGCTGAGTCTCGACCCCTGCAACCACAAGTAGGTGAGTACACACACACACAACATATATATATATATATATATATATAGATAAAACCGGTCAATTTATAGCAAGAACTCATTTCAAATTAAGTCCTTTCTAAGATGTTCTCTTACACGTTTAAAGATACATTTTTTTCATTTATGTTAATGTAAAAATTAATAATTTTGAACAAAAAGAACCTTAGAAAACTTACCTAACCTTATTACAACAAGCGCAATTTAATTAAGCCTAATCCAACTAAATAGTTTTTAGATAAGTTTACAATAATTTAATAATAAACAAACACAATGAAATATATTTTATTCGTTAGGTTCAGAATGATTTTTGAAAAAATTATTGCATACACAGATTTTCGCTTGCCTTATTCGGCAACGTATTTAAGCCAAAATAGCAAGTTTTACCAATTCGGCACGACATATATATATATATATGCAAAAAGATCACAGTAAACAGGTGATATCAAAATATGCAAGACAACCACTATGAAAAAATAGAGGAATTCCAAGCGCTTTCGTGACTACTCACATTATCAAGGAACTATGTTCCTTGATATATATATATATATATATATATATATATATATATATATATATATATATATATATATAAGTTCGTAGGTTCGAGTCTCCGTCGGCCAGAGATCAGTGTTTGTGAATATTTCGCCTGCTCTGCATTATATTAATTCTAATATATATATATATATATATATATAGAGAGAGAGAGGAGAGAGAGAGAGAGAGAAGATAGATTATCACAGCAGGATTCGAACCTGCACACATTGCATCAGCGTACGCAGTACTTTATCCATACAACCAGACCCCATAATAAGAATGGGCACCTAGCCTAGCTAACTTTTGTTCTCACTATATAAATGTCGAAAAGAATAAGGTACTAGTACATTGCTAATCTGTCCAGTTTTGCTAAATTAAAATTAAAAAAAAAAACATAGATCATCCTTCGAATGGAACAACATCAAAAATGCTGCCATAGCACAGCAAGACTTTCCGACCATTGTCCTATAATTGAGAGCTACAAAGCAGTAACCATTGTTAAACAAATAAATATAACTAGACATGAATATCGAGAAACAGCAGACATTCGAAGGTCTTCCACTAACTCTGAGTTCACTTATGATGGTAAAAGATATTTTTACTTTATAAGTGAACCCACTTGATATTAACCATTTGTTTTCCATGTGCTCAGTGGAAGTATATGTGCTCAGTGGAAGTATATGTGCTCAGTGGAAGTACATGTGCTCAGTGGAAGTACATGTGCTCCGTGGAAGTATATGCGCTCCGTGGAAGTATATGCGCTCCGTGGAAGTATATGTGCTCCGTGGAAGTATATGTGCTCAGTGGAAGTATATGTGATCCGTGGAAGTACATGTGCTCCGTGGAAGTACATGTGCTCCGTGGAAGTATATGCGCTCCGTGGAAGTACATGTGCTCCGTGGAAGTATATGTGCTCAGTGGAAGTATATGTGCTCCGTGGAAGTACATGTGCTCCGTGGAAGTATATGTGCTCAGTGGAAGTATATGTGCTCCGTGGAAGTACATGTGCTCCGTGTAAGTACATGTGCTCCGTGGAAGTACATGTGCTCAGTGGAAGTACATGTGCTCCGTGGAAGTATATATTCTCCTCTTTGTTTTCCTATAAACTTGTGAAAATTTACATAGAGATTAAGTAAATGGCTTCTCTCCCCTAAAGTGTTTTATTTATTATAATTGATTGCAACTGGCAATCAATTATGTAAATTAAATGCACTTGTTAGGTAATGGAAATTACCTAAACAAGTGCACGTGTTAGGTCATTTCCATCACCTAAAAAATGCACTGCACATTACTCTCACCCCAAAAAAAAATGCTTTTCCCTGTAAGGTATGAAAAGACCTCCTCCATACTTAATTCACTTTTTTACACTCTTAACGAGAGGACCGCTACTACTACTCCTGAGTTACTGCTTCCCTAATTCCCAGCTTTATCATTTTCCCCAGTTTTAGTACATTTCTCAAACGTTAACGTTCCTTTCAAACACTATATCCAACGGCAGATCGTTCCTTATATTATTTCTCTGTTTTGTTTTGTATAATCTGTTTAAAGTGTTACCACATGATTTTGCCAAACGTAAATTAGTAGTTAAATAGCAGTGACATAAATCTTACAACACAAAGATGTTATTCAAGCTTATTTAGCTACTAAAAATGTTACTCAGAGACTGAATTTTGTGGGATAAAAGGAACAGTTATGAGATAACTGAGAGAATTATGAGGTTGTGTTGAACATCTGAAGAGGATAAATATCGTACTCTCGCCACTAGATTTTCTACTTCTTGCCCACACAAGCACATTAATATAAACTGCCTAATTAGCAAGTGCAACTTGCATAAGTTGCTTCTGGTGAAGCTCACAAGGTACGTGATGAAAGATCCATGTATAAAGTAGTTGTATGAAATTTCACAGTAACGAAAGGGAATCAGAACACTTCATTTCTCGGCACAAATAGCCAAAAAAAAAAAAAACACTTTCGACAAAATTTGATGCAATTTTTGCCTTTGACTTGGATATGATCATGGATAGAGTTTGAGTTTTTATTGTATTTTGATAACACTGACTAACAGTGGTTTCAGTTCTTTACAAACATGTGTTTCTAACTATTTTTGGATGCTGAATTCAAATCTGAACTTAGGTTTGCTCCAACACTCTCAGTTTGTGTGAGGTAGAACCCCACGGTAAAAGATTTCACCGGGACACAGGCATCATGGATTATTATTATTATTATAATCAAAAGGAGCGCTAAATCACAGGGGTTATACAGCCAGGCGTCATGGAGAAGAGAGATCACGGAACCTGACAATTAGTTTGATGGCCAATTAGTTCTCGAAACTGTGGTAATTACATTGATCTGCCGCAGATCTTTGATGCTTATGGACTCCCGAGAGAAGTGGAGTTACCATTACCTTTCCCGGATCAAACTTGATTACTTCCCCACCCGTCCCCTTTCCCAGATGCTGTATGATCCTATATAATAATTGTTTTGATGGTTCTCCAAGCAAACTTATGTTACCCGGCTTTTATTGTTTCTAGGTCTCTGCAAGCGTCAGTGTGTAAACCTATGGAATTAATCTTGCAAACCCCGGCAGTAGCGGCTTTGCGAAAAGTACGGAAATGAAAATGACCAGTCGTTGTAACTAACAGGTAGTAGATAGCTTGGCTCGTGACCAGAGCAAGAATAATAATAATAATACAAATAAATAATATTATTAATAATAATAATAAACAAAATAATAATAAAACAAAATAATAATGAAACAAAATAATAATAAAACAAAATAATAATAATAATAATAATAATAATAATAATAATAATAATAATAATAATAAATATTAATAATAATAATAATTACAGGTTTGATGTTTTGAGCGTTGTGGAATGTCAATAAAAATAATAATTATAGAATTATTTTTCGTGGATCCCGTCCTAGAGTCAGTCGGCCATGTTGTGTCTGGGTATTTTTATGATCAAATAACCCATGATAGTATTATTCTCTTCAAGACTCCGGAGGCCACATATCCTAATAGTTGCTTAAGAAAAAATTCATTGACAACTTTTGTGGCAACTTGTGAGGCAACATTTTTGTTGGTGACAACTGTTTAAGACTTTTTGGGACCTGTGAGAGAGCTTGTTAGACTATTTATACGACTTTTGAGACAACTTTTTAGACCTTTCAAACTTTTCTGACGACTTACAACTTGTGTGGCAACTTTTGTGACATCTTTCATAAAAAATTTCGCAGAAGAAAAATACAAATTTTACGCATCTTTTTTTTCCGCCAGCCTCCACATGTCACTAATACTTATTTTTATGATACGAATCACATGTGATAATGTTGGTAGAATTACCGACAATATGTTAGGTAAAAGGACACAAGTGAAACTAATGTGACATTTGATTGTGGCAACGTTTCGCTCTCCAGGAGCAAAATGTTGACAAGTTGCACTTGTGTCTTACCTAAAGAATCACATATAACAACAAACAAGATTATTATTTTTTTTGCTTAATCCACCATTCTTAGAAGGGAAATGAGTACTGGGATAATACAATTAGATCACTTGAAAATATTCCTGTAAATACGTTTATGGAATAAATGATAATTGCAAAATTATTAATACAGAAAGATAGTCTCATTTGCACTAGGATATTGAATTAAAATGCGCTTAAAGTTGCATAAGGGAAATTAAATTTTTCAGAAAATTAAACTGTAGTCAAGGGCCACCTCACTTTATCACCCTCGAACAATTTAAAGGTAATTAGCACTTCTGGAAGCAGCAAAAGCTGAAAAGCAATTACGCCGGTATGAAGATCGCCGGAGGGAAGCACTCCCAAGCCGACACAAGAGTAAAATGGTAAATATTAGAAGGCGAGGAGGAAGAGGAAGAGGTGAATGAAAAGTTTAAAGTAGTGATATTCGAAGAAAGTTGTGATGCAAGGTTGGTAAGGAAAAAGGTAAATGGTTAAAAAGAAAAGGCAAAGGAAAAACTGGATGTCAGATTCGAAGGAAGGAGTACGGAAGAAGTGAAATTAGTTTATATCTGGTAATTCATGTATAGGCAGGTGTGTCTTTGAAAGATGAAGGGAATAATGTAATGTATGAAGGTAGGAAAGTCACAAAATGTTGACGGGCCTTTGGGAAGAAAAGTTAGTCAGCCGATGCATAAAACAAAGTAATGCATACTGATATACTGATGCAAGCGCTTATGAGTGTGACATTGTTCTTAAATGATGCAGCGAGGAGGAGGCTTGAGTGTTCCTTGTGTCTGAGATCAGTGTGTGGTGTGAATATTAAGCAGAAAAAATTAAAAACAAAAAGTAAGATGGCGCGAAAGTAATAATTTAGAGAGCGAGGAAAGGGTTAAAAACTTTGAAATAAAGAAGGATTGATTGATTAAGAGAATGTCTGGGGCCAGGGTGGATGGAGGTGGTGTCGGGAACGCCCTAGGAAGGGTTGGATGGTATTGAAGGTTGTTCGAATCATCCAAACAGCAAATTGGGACGGAAGGGGATTTGGGATTTGCATTGTAAATACGGGGTGTGAACATGATGTTTATGAAAGAATTCTGGGAAACCAGTATGCTAAATTTAGAGATTATTAGAGGTAAAGTACAGTGACTGCACTATACAGGATGGACAGAGATGTTCGTCATTGGAACGTGTGCAGTAGAATAATATCGCATGTACATCATATCGTGAACAGCAGAATAATATAGTATACAGCAGCACATTTCCTATAGATCATAATATCGTGTAGAGCAGCACAATACCCTGTAATCATAATATCGTGGACAGCAGCGTAGTACCATGTACCCTGGCCAGGGGTCCCAGGCCAGCGCCCTGGCCAGGGGTCCCAGGCCAGCGCCCTGGCCAGGGTCACGGAGGCATTTCAATATCCGCACAAATAAATTTATGTTAGCAATAAGTGAGGCGTAACGAGCCTCGGCCCGCCCGTCCCTCCATCCCTGGACGGCCATCCCTCGTCTCCTTCCCACTTAATTCTATCCTTTATCATCTCTCTCTCTCTCTCTCTCTCTCTCTCTCTCTCTGAGAGAGAGAGAGAGAGAGAGAGAGAGAGAGAGAGAGAGAGAGAGAGAGAGAGAGAGAGAGAGAGAGAGAGAGAGAGGGGGAGAGAGATTCAGACAGACAGACAGAAACAGAGATTCTTCAGATATTCTTTCCTTCCCAACCACTCCTTTCCCCTCTTTCCCACTCTCGCTCTCTCTCTCTCTCCCTTTACCTTCAGCAGCCAGTTCTCACACCACGAGTGAGAACGTTCAGATTTGAACGCTTCATGGTTCGCTTGGATCACCTTGTTGCCAGACGCATCACGGCCATTTGTTTTATTTTGCTTACTTATGTTCTAAACATATGTATTTATTGGTTTGTGTAACCTACCCTAAAACAGCTATAACTTAACCTTTTCGTAAGACATGTGCAAGACTTTGGTATCTCCATTTCACTGAACATATTCAGTCGAATACGTTCAGTGATGTTTGGTACCACGTTAAGAAACTAACGTAGAAAACCACATTCAGAAAGTGACGTTAAGAGCCATTTTACGAAAATAACATTCTAAAAATAAGGATGTGTCGCATCCAGAGGAGAGTTTACCTTCATTTGAGGCACCTCACTCAAGCTCTCAGTTCGTCCTTCACTGAAGTCTTAGACACAAGTACAACAACTGTGTAACTTTGTTATGAAGACCTTTTTTGCCAACCAGTGGCTTAATCAGTACAATACAGGCACAAAAATATAAGATTGAATAGGTTGGAAATGAGGTAATCAGTCCCTCGACCTCGGAGCAGATGTTCAGTACCGTAGCCTTGATGAATCTAAGACAACGGTTCTAAACACCTGTTCCTAGACTGAGAGACTGATTACCTTGTATTCATCCTCTTCAGTCCTATGTTTCTCTATCTGTATTGTACTAATGAAGCCACTGGTTGGCGAAACGTCTACTTAATAAAGATACCCAGTTGTTGCACTTGTGTCTAATACTTCAACTTTTCGATATTATGTATATAGTAAGTTTATTCAGGTATACACAAATACATTTACATAGATTATCATACATAGCAGCATATGTGTAGAAAACGTAGGATAACCCAGAAAGTCCTTCATCTGTTAAGACAAGTGTCCTCGTATCTAACCATAGTCACCTTATATCTAACCATATTCACGTTATATCTAACCATAGTCACCTTATATCTAACCATATTCACGTTATATCTAACCATAGTCACCTTATATCTAACCATATTCACGTTATATCTAACCATAGTCACCTTATATCTAACCATATTCACGTTATATCTAACCATAGTCACCTTATATCTAACCATAGTGTCCATATATCAAACGATAGTTTCCGTTTATCTACGTATACGCTCTACGTATTTATCCATACGAAGCCACTTATCTATTCACAGTCTCCAAATATCTACCCATAGTCTCCTTATGTATACCCACTCCCTCCGTATATCTATCCGTACAATTCTTAGTAAAAGATATCTTTCTCTGTTGCTATTTATTCCTTTTTTGCTCTGGGGTCACATTCTTATCTTCATACTCCACATTTTTGTTTTCTCTCTCTATTCACTCATACTCAGCCCAAAGAAGTAAACTTTATAATTTGTCTCCCTTTATCCTTAGCCTTACCTTACCCTTTGTCCTTACTCTATCTTCTCTCTTTATTCTTACCCTTCTTATTTTTCCCTTTATTCTTACTCTTCTTATTTTTCCCTTTATTCTTAACCTTATCTTCCTCATTTATGCATACCAATAACTTCCCCTTTATTTTTACCCTTGTTTCCCTTTCATTCTTATCTTTATCTTCCCCGTTTGTCCTTACCCTTGTCCTCCCCATAAAACATACCATTATCTTTCCCCCTAATCATTTCCCTTTTATTCCCCATCATCCCTATCCTTATCTCCTTCACCCTTACCTTAACCCTTTATCCTTACCCTAATTTTCCACAGTTTACGTCCTCCAGTATTTTTATGGAAATCTTCGCATCCTTTATGTTTAGTTTTCGGTCCAATCCATTGGATCCAATCTCTTTAATCCTCTGGGATTCGCTAGATTAGTCCTCCCTACAGCCTCACACACCACCACAATGATAATTATAATTAGAAGTTCACTACATTTGCATAACACGGACACAGGTTTACAATTTGCAGCTGTCTAGCAAGTGATATTGCAGCAGAGGCGCACCACTTGCAATGTGTAACAACCACTACTATTTTCACCATGTGTAATACCACCACCATTATCGCTCTGTGTAGTCTAACAGTAACAACCACCATTATTACTGTAACAACAGCCACCGGCGTTGCTGTATGTAACAACAATCAGCGCTGCCATTGCTACGTTTAACAATCACTACTACCAACATTACTACGTGTAAAAACACCACCACATTATGTCTAACAACCACTACCACCATTACTGCTCAAAACAAGCACTACCACCATTACTGTTCAAAACAACCACTACCACCATTACTGTTCAAAGCAACCACTACCACCAGTACTGCTCAAAACAACCACTACCACCATTACTGTACAAAACCACCGCCAACATTACTACTTGTGACAATAACAATATAGTGAACCACCATAAAAAAGAACACCACCTAACTTTTAACCACTACTACCACGATTTTCAGAAAGGACGAGAGAGAGAGAGAGAGAGAGAGAGAGAGAGAGAGAGAGAGAGAGAGAGAGACGCACAACTAAACATATAACACAGGTTTCTGAGAAGAGTGCCACACAAGTGTCACCCAGCCTCCTACATTAACCTGCCTGTCACAAATGTCACCCAGTCGCCTGCACTCTGATGAGCGTGTCACAACTGTCACCCGGTCGCCTACTTCACGACGAGCGTGTCACAGCTGTCACTAGGACACCTACTTTATGACAGACGTGTCACACAGGAAGAAATAAAAATAAACCTTCAAAGACCAGGTAGTAAGCCTGAAGAAGATAACATACTAAGAAAATGGTATCATAAATCAGGGAAAAAATAATAACTCAGTAACAGAAAACATCCAATGAAGGAAATTCAAGAAAATGCCGAAATGTATTTGTCAAATTATCACCCTGAGTATAGACAGAACCAGATCAAGTCTTGTGCAACAGACTTCGTTCGCTTATTTTAAAGTATATACTACAAAGATTAAGAACTAGATATGCCGGTTGATTGTAGGTTCAGATACGAGGCCTGAAAATTAAAGGCTACCTCCATAGCCAAATATTGTAAAAACACAAAACACAAATGCGTATATACATGCACAAACATTATTCTGTGAGTACTCGTCGGCGAGTACAACCAAAACTAAAATCATGCTAAGTAAAATCAGTGATTACACACACACACACACACTTCAAATAAATATTCACAAATTAACATTTACTGTTATTATCTTTGAGAATATTCACATCAGTACAACATTCAGAATGTGGAAGAGATATTATGCACACTTCAGCGAACATGGATAGAACCAAGCACCTAGACATGCCGTGGCTGGATCATAGACTAATGAAGTGGACCAAGTCAAACCGTTACCTCACCACTGGCCAGCCATTGTTCCCAATTCTGATGTATTGACTCTCCTCCGTGGTGAATAGTGACCACATCAGTATCCAATAACCAGGTTTAAATATAGATGGGAATTGGGAGTTATGAAGAGAATTCCATTTGGTAACTAATTCTTTTACCAATTCGACACGACATATATATATATATATAATTTATTTCAAGACAAAATACATTGACAAAATTCATTAACAAGAATACAATAGGGATTAAAACAACATAGATGACAACTCAGAGCTACATGTCAAATACTTCGTCCAGCTCCCCGGCAGTGGGCCGCGTGACCAGAATGCTGCAGGCATTTCCCCTCTGGATCGCAACACTGAGTCTCTGAAAGTGGAAGCTGGTCGCCCTGTGGTCCTTGGTTTCTATGATGAGTTTTTCACCCAGCTCTTTGAGAAACTTTAGAGCACACTTGCCCCATGCTCCATGGGTCTCCGACCCTATTGGGATGAAGTTATAGCAAGGGGAAAGGTCTTCATATTTGCGAGTCTTCTGGGTCTCCCTGTGGCTGGCAGCTCCACCCTCTTCGGCTACGGAGTATGGCAAGTAGGTGTCTGCCATTGTGGCAGCACAGGTGTAGTCCCAAGTAATCTGCTTACCATCCTTCCAGGGTAGCATAGTGGCTCCATCAGGACGCTTTTGACTTCCATCAGACCTCTGCACTTGGGGTTCCCGTTGAGCTGGGCAACAGGCTGTGGCGAAGCTTCTCTTTATGATGTCATTGACCTCCTCATGTCTAGCATACTTCCCTTCTAATGTGTGACACACTAGACCATGAAGTCCGAATTGATCAGCCGTCGCCCTGCCGCAAATACACCTATGTTCGGTGAGTATGGGGGCGGCTAGGCGAAGAGCAACACCAATCCGAATGGCCTGTGGGTCAAGTCGAGTCCCCAGAGAGGAATTGGGAACAGCTAGAAGAAAATCTCCTGAGTGTGATGCCTTCACCGCTAGGAGACGAGCTTTGTCCTTTCCTGAAGCGTTGGTGAGCATTGTGTTGGCAATTTTTTCCATGATCGGTTTGTCCCAGTGGGACTGTTTCTTTTCAGGTCATATATATATATATATAATATATATATATATATATATATATATATATATATATATATATATATATATATAAGACAACCACTATGAAAAATAGAAGAATTCCAAGCGCTTTCGAAAGCGCTTGGAATTCTTCTATTTTGCATAGTGGTTGTCTTGCATATTTTGATATCACCTGGTTACTGGGATCTTTTTTCAATATATATATATATATATATATATATATATATATATATATATATGATTTCCAAAGTAATATATAGTGTGAAGACCTTACACATCGAAATTAAGACTAAACCGGCTTCATCATGATTGTACAAAATCTTCAATACCTGGACACGCGCACGCGCGCGCGCACACACACACACACACACACACACACGTGTCCAGGTATTGAAGATTTTGGACAATCATGATGAAGCCGGTTTAGTCTTAATTTCGATTGTGTAAGGTCTTCACACTATCTATTACTTTGGTAATCACTGTAGCTGGATGATCCGGCGTAGCCACTTAGTTATCGTGCAACCACAAAAACAAAAGACTATAGAGCAAATATACTGTGGCTGACTAAGGGTCAAACTTAGGAATCTGGCCCACAACGAGAGTAGCAACCGTATGCCTGACACTTTGGTTCATCACACCCCCCAGGTACAATGTTAAGTAGATAACGAGACAGTTTACCATGTTTCCACTAATGCTGGCCACAGTTATTGGGTTGGAAAGTTACAGGATTAATTTTATGATCCTCCCATTATTGTCAGCTTCAACGAGCAGTACAAATAGCAGTGCAATCATGCGTACAAGTGGGCATAGAGCAAAGAACTTAAAGACAGAATGTTCCAGAGATGGGACACAGCAACAAGGGGACACAGTTGGAAGTTGAAGACTCAGATAAATCACAGAGATGTTAGGAAGTATTTCTTCAGTCACAGAGTGGACGGGAAGAGGAATAGTTTAGGAAGCGATGTAGTGGAGGCAGGTTCAATACATAGCTTTAAGAAGAGGTATGATAAAGCTCATGGAGCAGGGAGAGTGACCCAGTAGCGGCCAGTGAAGAGGCGGGGCCAGGAGCTATGACTCGACCCCTGCAACCACAACTAGGTGAGTACACACACACACACAAACATCACTTAGGATTTTTGGTACGTTCAACAAGAATTTATAGTGAAGTGACTTACCACTACCTGAGAAATGTTAATGTTCAAACGAGATACATTAAGGAGGCATATTTTCATATTTCTTGTACAACGTTGTCAATGACGATATTTCTGAGTAGAATAATGAATGGCTCTTACCTAGAAATTGCCGGTGTTGACAATCTATGCTGGTGACAATGCTGTCTGACCCTTGTACTGTTGCTTTACAGCACCGCATTGACACGGCACAACACTGGCATGGAGTTAATTCTCTCAAAGTTGATAATTATTATATTAAAGGGGAAGTGTTAAACAAGTAGGGGAATGAGAGAGAACGTTTTATCCAACGAACTAGAGGGGTAGCTCTTCTTGAATCATCAGCCCTCTATCAGTATCAAAGTATCCCCCCCAACTCCCCTTCTTTCGAAGAATTTAAAAGCTGCCAACCTTAATAATTATGCTTTCATCTTCATCCCACACTTCATCTATCTGGGTCGCATCATTAGCAGTGACAAGAGGGATTGTGATGTTGTAAGTAAACATCCCAGAAAAATTACTGCCATAATTAACTCCTTTATTAAAATTAGATCTACGAAGTTATATATTTTCACTGCGTTGTAATGCTGTAAATGAAAATTGTCGAACAAAGCAGATCTGCAACAATGCTATTCCAAGAATACAAGCTTATTGATTGCCCACTTTCCAATATTGGTTTCTTCTTCATAGCTCCAGCATCATTTAAAACATTCTTAGGTTAGGTTAGGTAAGGTTCGTCAGGAAACAGAACAAGTGTTTCCTGACGCGGTCCACCCCTTTAAAAATTATGGTTAGATTAAACCATTCATTCATTCAGAGACTCACAGGTAAGGACCCACTAGGGGCGAGGGAAAAGTGGGGACAAACGAAGAATAGCCGGTGAGAGGAAGAACTGCAGTAGAAGAGAAAGAGTCAGGACTAAACCCAACCGTTTGTGGGGTAAACCCCCCAAAAAACATTCTTTATTACTTTCGTCTTGTATTCTTTTCTTTTTTTAAATTAAACTGCGATTCTATTCTCTTGTATGTAATATAATTCTTTGAACAATTTATTTATAACTATCCCTTGTAAAATTATAACCCATTTAGTTTCTCTAAAATACTATATGAACACATCATATTTTCCTATATTGTAATCCAGTCGTTCCTGTTTTTTCTTTTCTATTTCCTAAATCATATTTAACAACATATGTTATTTCTAATAGAACATGATCATTCTTTCAAAGGGGATTTTGATTATTTATTTTGAAAAATTCTTTCTCTGTTCTTACTCGTATCGCTTCAGTTATATTCTGATGCAAGAAAAGTTGTCATTACATTTAGGAATGATACTGACTATTCATTTGCAGTCCCAGCCTCATAAGCTGCTAGTTTTTATTATTAATAAAAGTCCCCCTCCCCCCAATTAAAATAATTTCTATTTCATGGTCACTTATTAATAATTCCTTTAGTACGTTTATTATTAAATTATCAGTTTTATACATTAATTTTCATGCGTTTATCTTTCCTCTCAATTGTCATTAACATTTCAACATATTCTGTGATTTCGATTTAATTTGTTTTAGTTCGCATCGTTTCCTTTCGCAATATTGCTACTTCCGTTATTTCTTCCCTGCTCTGTCTCTTCTTCATACTGAGTACCATCCGTCGAATATAACCTCGTTTAGAATGTTTTTCTAGTTTAGTCTATATTAGAGACACTATATAAAACATCTCATTAATAATGTCCCTTGGTTTAATCGTTTTGAAATTACGCTCTTTTAGTGTTCAAAATATTTACAAAGATATCTTACTAATTCCCTCACTTGTATTTTAGTGTGGTTGGTTATCTATCCTGTGCTATTTTCTTTGGGAAATAATTTACCAGATTGGTACGACCTGTTACTCTATTTTTGTGTTTTTTTACTTTCTTCCTCACTTCTATACTCATTTAACTTCTTAGCGGTGGACACGAAGCTCTTATTCTCACTTTATCCTCTTTCTATTTTTGTTTAATTTATAGCTTGTCAATTTCTTTATGTCCCTAGGTTCTTTCAGCAGTTCTTCTCTTTGCTTTATCTCCGTAAATATTATTCTTATTGGATGTTCTTAATTTTCTCACATTTTCCACCTCGTCTGTCTTCCATAATATGCTCTTCAGTGCTACAATTCACTAACCATTATATCATCTCATTTTTTGTGTCGGTGTTCTTTTATTCTTTCTGTTCTTGATTTTATTTCTTTTTCTGAATTGGCAAAATCACTATCCGAGTTTTCTGTGTCAATAGTCTCCCTCAATAGTATCAACTTTTTTTTTTTGCCGTTTTATTTTTCATTTCAAAACTACCACCTGCTTCTCCGTCGCGTCTTTAGTAATTTTAGCATAAAAAGTTCCTGTTTTAACTTCACCCTTTTCTAGCCCTTTCATCTCCTTATCAGGACTTTTCTTAACATTTCTTTACCCAGAAAACTTCCATACGAATTTTTCCTTTTCATTTTTCAGTTACATCGTTTGTGCCCCTTCACTATCAACAGGTAGAAGCGTCCTTTTGTTCCCAGCCTCTTATGAGTGCGCACGTGTGTGTGTGCGTGTGCGTGCGTACTCACCTATATGTGATTGCAGGGATCGATTCACAGCTCCTGGTAGTACCTCTTAATTTTTCACAGATTCACTCCGTCCCTAGCCTCGTGGGCCTTATACGATAGTATAAGGACCACGATGTATGGAACCCACCTCCAAAACTTCTTGATCAAGGACGTTCCACTTTCTCCCCACCCACTGAAGAAATGCTTCCTGGCTCATCTGTCTCTTACTTCCAGTTGTTTCCTCGAATACCCGTTTCCCGCTTCTCAAGCAGACTATCCCTTTCTTTCCTATTAAATACTCCTAGCATTTTCCATGTTATGTTTTCTGGTTTTTGTGTTCTCTAATGTCATTAGATTCAATTCCATTAGCTTCTTCTCTCAGCTCACGTTCCTTAGTTCTGGATCTAGTCTCGTTGCATACTTATACACTCTCCAAATTCTTAGCATTTTTTTTTCAAGTGTGGGTGCCATGCTGGGGCTGAATATTCGAGGATGGTCCTGATATATATTATAAAATAGCCTAGAATTACTCTTTGTTAAGGTTCCTGAAAACCACGCTTTGATTTGCCAGACTAAGCATTGTCTGCAGAGGTTATTCGGTTAATGTGAGCCTCTAGCAATATGTGAGGCACTATGCTCCCCACTTTGTCTTTCTCTTTGAGTGGGGAATGCAGCCTCTGTCACCTCGTGTTTATACTCAGTGTTAATCTTCATGCCCCATCCCCAGTTTTCATACTCTTGCATTTGCTTCTGGTGGAATTCACTTATCTGACCATTCTTGTAGTTCGTACTGATTCATGTGTAGCATCATCTGTTTTTATTCTCATTAGTTTTACTTCAGCAACAAACAGGGACACACCTGACTCAGTCCCATTTGGAATGTCATTAAGACAAATCAGAAACAGTACGGGTCTTAGTACCGATCCCTGCTGAGCCATTCTTGCTACTCCTCCCCATTCTGACATCTTTTCCCGGATAATCACGCTTTGCTTCTTTTCCCTAAAGTACTCTTTGATTCAAATGAGTATGTTCCCTGTTATTCCTCACTGCATCTCAAGCATTTTGCCTTGTGGTAGTACAGTACCTAATGCTTTCTTACAATCTAAGAAAATGCCAGCCACCCATCCTTCTCTTTCCTGTCTCACTTTTGTTACTTTGTCATAGAATTCCAACAGGATCGTAAAACCAGAGTGGCCATATCTGAACTCTTACTGGTGATTTTTTATGAAATAATATCTCCCCAAGTGCTCTACTATTCTCCTGATTATCTTCTCCATTAACTAACATGGTACGCCTGTCAGTGAAAATGATCACTAGTTCAACATTTCCTGTATTTTTATATATATAGGAACTACATCCGTTGTCTTCCGGATCTCTAGCAACTGCATCGTGTCCAATAAAAAAATGTTTACCTTTTCCTTTTTCTCTGTTGTGTATAAGGTATTCAGTACCTTTTCTCTGGGCTTCCTGATATTATTACTATTTCCACTGAGATCTTTTAATATTGTTCAACTTCACAGACTTACTTGTCATTTATGGCTAATCTGTTCGCTTCTCTGTTCGCATCTGTTCTTTGTTTTCAATAGTTTTTCTGCGCTCTTATGCTTCTTGGTCTTTCCTTCTCGCATCACAAGTTCAACCACGGTCTCTCTTTGTTTTTACCACTTCTGGGTATGAAGTTCTCCGTGGAGTCTGACAATGTCCACCTAAGACACTCCATCATCTCATCCACTGACTTTCCTTCCGGTTCCCTTTCTCATCGCATTTGTATTCAAAAATTATCTCATCTCTTCGAAGGTCTCTCTCTTTTTAAAATCTGGCTTTTCACGCCTTCCAACTACCCTTCTTCCACCGTTCCTCCTTCCCTCCCCCTTTTCTCTTTGTATGTGTGAGTGTGTGTATGCACAGCTCTCCGCTAGACAACACTAATGCTGTTTGTGTACCAGGTGACTTTTACATAAATTGAAACTGCAGAAAGCTAGAGCGAAGGCAGGACCTGAGTGAAGCAGTAAGAGTGACGAGACTATGTGAGTTAGGTAGAATGTGAGCGAGGCAGTGAGAGTGAGGAAGCAGTATATGAAGCGGTGAGAGTGAGGAAGCAGTATATGAAGCAGTGAGAGTAAGGAAGCAGCATATAAAGCAGCGAGAGCAAGGAGGTAGTATGTGAGAGAGGTGATGAGTGAAGAGAGGAGGCAGAAGCCAGGCTCGCGTCTGGTAATCTCGTCTCTCTGAGTGGGACAATGCCCCGGGTGTTGAATTACCACAGTCTTCCTCACTTTGAGTTGGCGTCCACAACGTCTTGCTTTGTAGTGTTTGCTTTGCTCGCTGCAGGCAGGGCAACAGTGTATGCTATACTGATTAGAATCACAGCTTTGAATGCTTTATTTTGCACCGCAAAACCATGCGCATAATGGACGGTAGTGGAGAAATTTGAGACCAATGCTGGGGTCTGGATATTTCCAGACCCTGAAGCCTTGCTTAGCTAAGTTAAAATGGAATAAGTTAAAATACGAAGGTTGATGGACGAATCTGGGAGGGTATGTAAAGAAAGAAATTAAAGCAAGCATTGCAAAGAGCAAAGTGATGAGGGTTAACAAAAACTATAGGTAATGAAAGATTGGATATCAGATTGGAGGGAGGCAGTATGGAGGAAGTGAATGTGAATGTTGGAATATTTGTGAGTGGACTTGTCAGCGGATGGATCTATGAAAGACGAGGTGAACCATAGAACTGATGAGGGAAAAAATGTGGGTAGTGCACTGAGGCATCTGTGGAGACAAAGAACGTTATCCATGGAAGTATAGTGATACCAACACTCTTATATGGATGTGAAGCATGGGTTGTGAATGTTGCAGCAAGGAGACTGGAGACTGGAGATGTAGTGTCTGTGGGCAATGTGTAGAGTGATTATGCACAGATTTCGTTGCTTGGCGATTATGAGATGCGGGGTAATAAATATGTGATCCAGAGGGCTGAGGAGGGGTTGTTGAGGTGGTTCAAACATTTAGAGAGAAGTTGGAGAGTGTATAAATCTGTTGTGGAGGGAAGACAGGGTAGGGGGTCATTTTAGAAAAGATTGGAGAATTAGACATCCAGCAAGCGTGTGTAAGCGTGTTAGACAGAATTGGAGTAAAGTGGTTTTTATGACTTGACATGCTGTTGGAGAGAGTAGGGTAATATTTATGAAGAGATTCAGGTAAACTGGATAGCCAAACTTGAGTCCTAGAGGTGGGAAGCACAGTGCTTGCTCTCTGAAAGAGATGTGGAGATTTGAACTGTAGTACTGTCGCCCCTCTGGCAAGACAGTGAGTGATGGTGAAAGTGTTTCTACTTTTTTCGAGTCTTCCCTGCATCGGGGATAAAAGGCCGGTTTGTTGAAAAAAAATTTTTTAGAATTTTTCGTGATATTTCATTATGGGTGAAATATACAGGAATTTATTAAACGTTGTGGAAAAAGACAAAACGGCTGGATTATTTCCATATTTATGTACCTAATGATTTATAGTTTGAGGCTAATTTTGCATTGCTAAATTTATAAGTTTCGTTATTCCTATGACAGACACACACACACATACACGGGAAAGAGAGAGAGAGAGAGAGAGAGAGAGAAAGGAACATTCCTCCTCATGAAAAAAAATATGGAATAATAAATTATAAAGAATAAAATAAACAGTTTAACTGATGAGAAAAATATAATTAGGTAGAATGTCAGTCAAACATGACATGTTCCTAACTGAAGCAAATAATGAAAAATAAAATACACAAATTATTCTCGTGAAACAAAGCTAATATATACACCGGAGTGATGGTATTCAGATGTACAGATGACAGAGTGGGAGGGGGGGGGTGCTAAGATTGTGCAGATAAAGCATAAAGAAGAAGAATTTGCATCAAGAATAATCCAACACATTGGAACAATGCAATTTTTTATAACTGATTAGAATTTTTATTTCAAAATGTGAAGTGATAAGAGGGCATACCAGACACACCAGAAATCTAACCTTGGTCACGTCTTACAGTTACCTTGGTCACACCTCTACAGTTACCTTGGTCACACCTCTACAGTTACCTTGGTCACATCTCTACAGTTACTTTGGTCACATCTCTTCAGTTGCCATGGTCACACCTCTACAGTTACCTTGGTCACACCTCCGCCCAAATAGTTTATTTACATTTTTTATCGTATTTTGTATGAGTTGTTTTCACCAGTTTCCGTGAAAATGCTGGAAAGGTTAAATATTTTTTTTAATGTTAGTTTCACCTGAAGTCATGGTTGATGAAGGTAAATATTGAGGGGGACGTGATGGGTGGAGAGTATTGCTGTCAGACTGGTGCTGACGTGATGGGTGGAGAGTATTGCTGTCAGACTGGTGCTGACGTGATGGGTGGAGAGTATTGCTGTCAGACTGGTGCTGACGTGATGGGTGGAGAGTATTGCTGTCAGACTGGTGCTGACGTGAGCAGACCCATGGGAAAAGATTGCTGTGTTTGCTGTGAATCTTGACAACATTCTCAGGTTACTTGTTAGTCTGTGTTGAGACGCTCTGTGAATGTCTGCGCTGTTTTATCGCGTTGTTTACCAAGCTCTTGAGGTTACTGTGAACGCGAGGGGGAGGGAAGTGGTGAGGGAGGGAAGTGGTGAGGGAGGGAAGTGGTGAGGGAGGGAAGTGTTGAGGGAGGGAAGTGTTGAGGGAGGGAAGTGTTGAGGGAGGGAAGTGTTGAGGGAGGGAAGTGTTGAGGGAGGGAAGTGTTGAGGGAGGGAAGTGTTGAGGTGGGAAGTGTTGAGGGAGGAAGTGTTGAGGGAGGAAGTGTTGAGGGAGGGAAGTGTTGAGGGAGGGAAGTGTTGAGGGAGGGAAGTGTTGAGGAGGGAAGTGTTGAGGAGGGAAGTGTTGAGGAGGGAAGTGTTGAGGGAGGGAAGTGTTGAGGGAGGGAAGTGTTGAGGGAGGAAGTGTTGAGGAGGAAGTGTTGAGGAGGAAGTGTTGAGGAGGGAAGTGTTGAGGAGGAAGTGTTGAGGAGGAAGTGTTGAGGAGAGGAAGTGTTGAGGAGGGAAGTGTTGAGGAGGGAAGTGTTGAGGAGGAAGTGTTGAGGGAGGTGAAGTGTTGAGGAGGGAAGTGTTGAGGGAGGAAGTGTTGAGAGAGTTGAGGAAAGTGTTGAGAAGGGAGGGAAGTGTTGAGGAGGAAGTGTTGAGGAGGAAGTGTTGAGGGAGAGGAAGAATGTTGAGGGAGTGGAAGTGTTGAGGAGGGAAGTGTTGAGGAGGAAGTGTTGAGGAGGGAAGTGTTGAGGAGGAAGTGTTGAGGAGGAAGTGTTGAGGTGAGGGAAGTGTTGAGGAGGAAGTGTTGAGGGAGGGAAGTGTTGAGGAGGGAAGTGTTGAAAAGGGAGGAGAAGTGTTGAGGGAGGAAGTGTTGAGGGAGGGAAGTGTTGAGGGAGGGAAGTGTTGAGGAGGGAAGTGTTGAGGAGGAAGTGTTGAGGAGAGGAAGTGTTGAGGAGGGAAGTGTTGAGGAGGGAAGTGGTGAGGAGGGAAGTGTTGAGGGAGGGAAGTGTTAGAGAGGAGGAGAAGTGTTGAAGGGAGAGGAAGTGTTGAGAAGGAGGAAGTGTTGAGGAAGGGAGAGTGTGAGGAGGGAAGTGTTGAGGGAGGGAAGTGTTGAGGGAGGGAAGTGTTGAGGGAGGGAAGTGTTGAGGAGGAAGTGTTGAGGAGATGTGGATGAGGAGGAAGTGGTGAGGGGGAAGTGTTGAGGAGGAAGTGTTGAGGGAGGAAGTGTTGAGGGAGGAAGTGTTGAGGAGGAAGTGTTGAGGAGGGAGTGGTGAGGAGGAAGTGGTGAGGAGGGAAGTGTTGAGGAGGGAAGTGTTGAGGAGGAAGTGGTGAGGAGGGAAGTGTTGAGGGAGGGAAGTGTTGAGGGAGGGAAGTGTTGAGGGAGGGGAGTGGTGAGGGAGGGAAGTGTTGAGGGAGGGAAGTGTTGAGGGAGGGAAGTGGTGAGGAGGGAAGTGTTGAGGAGGAAGTGTTGAGTGAAGTGGTGAGGAGGAAGTGGTGAGGAGGGAAGTGTTGAGGAGGGAAGTGTTGAGGAGGGAAGTGTTGAGGGAGGGAAGTGTTGAGGAGGAAGTGTTGAGGGAGGAGTGGTGAGGAGGGAAGTGGTGAGGAGGGAAGTGTTGAGGGAGGAAGTGTTGAGGGAGGGAAGTGGTGAGGAGGAAGTGGTGAGGAGGGAAGTGGTGAGGAGGGAAGTGGTGAGTGAGGGAGTGGTGAGGGAGGGAAGTGGTGAGGGAGGGGAGTGGTGAGGGAGGATAGTGGTGAGGGAGGGGAGTAGTGAGGGAGGGGAGTGGTGAGTGAGGGAAGTTGTGAGGGAGAGAAGTGGTGAGCGAGAGAAGTGGTGAGCGAGAGAAGTGGTGAGGGAAGAAAGTGGTGAGGGAGGGAAGTGGTGAGGGAGGGAAGTGGTGAGGGAGGTATGTGGTGAGGGAGGGATGTGGTGAGTGAGGGAAATGGTGAGGGAGGGAAGTGGTGAGGGAGGTATGTGGTGAGAGAGGGATGTGGTGAGGGAGGGAAGTGGTGAGGGAGGGAAGTGGTGAGGGAGATATGTGGTGAGGGAGATATGTGGAGAGGGAGATATGTGGTGAGGGAGGGAATTGGTGAGGGAGGGAAGTGGTGAGGGAGGGAAGTGGTGAGGGAGGGATGTGGTGAGGGAGGGAAGTGGTAAGGGAGGGATGTGGTGAGGGAGGTATGTGGTGAGGGAGGTATGTGGTGAGGGAGGAATGTGGTAAGGTAGGGATGTGGTAAGGGAGGGATGTGGTGAGGGAGGGAAGTGGTATGGGAGGGATGTGGTGAGGGAGGTATGTGGTGAGGGAGGTATGTGGTGAGGGAGGGATGTGGTGAAAGAGGGATGTGGTAAGGGAGGGATGTGGTAAGTGGGAGGTAGTGAGAGAGGAAGGTACTGTAGTGGAGAGAGAGAGAGAGAGAGTGTTTAGAGGTGCTGAGCTCTACATTTTGATCCAACTTCCTAACTTATGGACGGTTGACCTAATCTAGGCCTGTCGTGTTTGCTTCAGAAAACATCAATGGACTTTGAAGAAACTCCAGAAAGACGGAGTAGGAGCTAATTTTTTAACAGGTAAAGTCTATAACAGCGCTTAACTTGTTTTTTTATTCATTCGGAACAATTTAGTTCCTTTTCCCTTCATCCTGAAACCTACCAAGCAAACAACCTTCCCTTTTCTACCTTGTCTATGTCACGAAGCATTCTGAATTTCTTACTCATGTCTTCGCGTGATTTACGTTATTCTCTTTTTATATATTTTAATAACATGTTACGTGCGATGTCGACTTTTGGACCCTTTAAATTCCCTGATTCCGTGAGTTGCTGCTCATCAGGGTAGATTGCTACCTTGCGTCCTCTTACTCCTAGACCTGGTGTGTCACTGCCTACTTGTGACACACTACCTGCTATGTGATTGCCTACTTGTATTATGATTGCTTGTTTGTTGTTTGTAGTTTGAAGAGCTGAGTTATATTTCCAACCCTGTGCACTCCTAAATGTATCATTCAATTATCTGAGTCTGCTATACCTTGGTCGCTTTTTATATGCCAGGAGAAGTAATAAGATCTTAAGGGTCAAACAGCACCTGGAAAATGGGAAGTAATCATGTTTCATCTGAGGTAGGTAGGGTTAGCTTCAATTCCTTGGATTAAGAGCTCATCACCAGCAATGGTTAACCCTGAATTCTTACTATCGAGCCCTGATGCGATAGTCACCAGAAGACGCATCAATGACCCAGAGAGGCTTCTGAGGAGACTCGTCACGATTGAGACTCGTTTTACTTTAATCTCTTGACGCCACCATAAATTATAAGGCAGTTATGTATAGCCTCGCTCAGGCTCTCTGAGGCTGAGGTCATGAAGAAAGTCTTTTATCTCGAAGACTCCCAGAGGAAAGTAAAATTCTCTGAAATCTTATGAGCAACACAAACATGTCAGACATTTAGTTCTCCTGAATATGCGATATCCAACGGTAGCTTCACAATACAATCTAACATTTTACTACATTAATTTTTTTTAAACATCGATTTATAAATGCTCCCTATGAACTTACAAAATTACCTTGCGTTTGATGCCGACAAATACTTACAAAGGCACGATGTGCAAACCAAATCTTTATTTAAAGATGCAATCTATGCCGGCTTACTGTAACTTATCCAATCTGCATACCCCGTTTTGTTGTAAATATAAATTTATTGGGGTTAATATGGAGTAAATCGGGGAGATGGATTGCCCACTGAACCATTAATTAGTGTGTAGACGAGGCAACTCTTTGCTTATTAGATGGAATACATTAAAATGACTTCTTTTAGATACTATTTAACCCAGATGATTCATGTATGTTGAATATTTTGCATAAATTGTAGCATATGGTCTATCTTTATATGCCACAGCCAGCTGCCCAGAGGAACAAGAACCTCAGGAACTGAGTTCTGACCGAAGCAAAAAGCATCCAGATGGCGTCACCATGCTACCCAAGAAGGATGGTAAGCAAATTGCATGGGACTACCTGTGCCTATACGCTGACTGACACCTACTTGCCATACTTTGAAGCTGCTGAAGAGGGTCGCCTCCATGCTATAACTTCGTCCCAGTAGGGTCCTAGACCCTCGGAGCATTCTAGGCACACGGCCCACCGGCGGAGATCTGGATAAGTATTTGATATGTAGGCTCTGATATGTCATTTATATTTTTCTCCTTCCAATTGTATCTGTCTTAAGGTATTTTGTGTTCAAATAAAGTTCACATAGAATATAAGGGGTGGTAGGAGAAGAAAATATTCAAACAGCTCCGGGAAGAAACTTGAGTTTTCTCTGAAGTACGTTTATTCTCTTCTCTGAGGATGAGCGACCCTAGTCCAGTTCTAGAGGTGGTAACTCCCTATATACGTATAATATATGTCGTGCCGAATAGGTAATACTTACGATTTTGGCTTAAATAAGGCAAGCGAAAATTTATGTATGCCATAATTTCGCAATCATTCCGAACCTAACAAAAAAAATATTTCATTCTGTTTGCTTATTATTAAATTATTGTAAACTTATCTAAAATATATTTAGTTGACTTAGGCTAAATTAAATTGCGCTTGTTATAATTAGGTTAGGTAAGTTTCCTAAGGTTCTTTTGGTACAAAATTATAAATTTTTACATTAACATAAATGAAAAAAATATATCTTTAAACGTACAGAGAATTTTTTTGAAAGGACTTAACTCCATAACACTAACCCCATAAGACGCCCCCCACACACCCACACTACCATACCTACCCTAACACTAACCCCATAACACGCCCCCTACACACCCACACCACAATACCTACCCTAACACTCTAACCACCCCATAACAAGTATTTGTTTGAATTCTGTTCCAGCAAGTGCAAAGTTTTGAAAATTGGAGGAAGGCAAAAAGAAAATGAAAAGGAGTGCAGACTCGGGAATCAAGATTGCAAATCTTACTCAAGAAGGACGTCATTGTAAGCGCAGTACCGAGCATATCATCTGAGGAGCACATTAAGCGAATAGCCACCGAAGTAAATTCGAGCCTGCTAAATACTGTATATATGATTAGCTCTCAGGAATCGCGAAAAGACTCCTTTACGTTACCAAATGACTCATGTTAACAAATAGTAGGCCTTCTCGGAGTATGCTGCACCAGCAGTGAACCCACACCTTAGAAACTGATAAAAAGTGCAGAAGTTTGCAACGAGACACGTACCCGAGCAAAGTGGTATGAGTCACGTGGAAAGACTAAAGGAGCTAAACCTGACTACAAAAAGAAGACAGAAGAACCATGAGATACGCCATCATGACGCCCAAAACACTCTAGGGAAGTTTAAAACACAGTAGGGTAATTAAGTTTAAAACACAGATGAGTTACATAGATATCAGGAAATACTTTTTTCAGCTTCACCGTTATCAGGAAGTGGAATAATCAGTGGTTGCAACTCACACACTGTTTACGAAGCCAAGAGTGTGTGAACCCAGTAGAGGCCAGTGTAAAAGGCAAGCCAGGAGGTGAAACTCGGCCTCTGCAATCACAAGTAGGTGAGTACTGATAGGTGAGAATATCCACACCCTCGTCTAGCACTCAAACAAACCCAGCATCACACTCACACTAACACGTCCACCCCCTCCCCAGAATAACACCCACTTTAACATATTCACATCACCAGTATAACACTCACCTTTACACCAAGAATCACCCCAGTCATAACCTCCCCCAGCATCACACCAACCATAACACTGCTACTCCCCCCAGCACACACACACACCGCCACAAAAACCTTGACGCCAACAAGCCCCATCCCGCTACCTCCCACCCTCTTCCATTCTCCCCATTCCATGCCCCGCTTTTACTGTGGAACTTTTCCATTATTTATTCGGCCGCCACAAAGCATCCAAGGAAACACAAAGAGCGCTGTGGTCGAATGAAACTTAAAGGGCAGAGAACGAAAAGAGAAGTCGGAATGTAATTGTGTCGTAGTAGCCAATTGCAGCTAGCGGCACGAGGCTGTGACTCTTACCAACAGATTTCATTTGATCTTAAACACGAGATGAAATAAACTGCGAAAAATTAATAAGTCAAAAAAACTACAAATTTTTGAGTAAGAGACACACGAAACGCTTGGCCTCATGCATTTACTTTAGGCTGACTAATTATTATCTGCCACCCAGTCTGAGAAACTGATTACCTCGAACTACCTCTCTATTTCGTCTGTCTCCAGGATTGTAATTTATTCCTGTATTCGACTGATGAAGCCTGCAGAGAAGGCGAAACGTTTCTTTATCATATTTACTAAGTGTTGCACATGCGTTTTACTCATCAACTTGTCGGTATTATATATATATTTTTTATAATATATGTAGAGTGAGCGGGAATGGGGGACAAGAATTTGAAATGTGTAAATAGTAATGAATTCTTAGCCAAGTTCTGGAATTCGTCGTAAGCTATTAGGTATAAAACAAAAGTTTCCAAAATCATGGTAGCAGATAAATTATTTTAACACTGGCGAAGAAAACATGCTAGATACAAAAAAAAAAAAAAAAAAATCAAAATCAGTAAGACTCCGGAATAGTTGTCTGAGAGATAATGGCTAAAGTTTAAGGTGATGTCTGGATGTTTTTACATGGAGGAGCCAAGATAGGGGAGGAATAAGACAAACACATACAAAAGAAGATCAAACAAACCGCCCATTAAGCCTAGGCGAGGCTGTTTGTTTATGGAAGGCTTTTAGTGTTAAGGCGAAGCAGATTTTGAAAAAAAAATGGATTTTTTTTTTTTTAACGTACAAACGGCATTACTCTTAACATTTTATATATTTTCTACTTGACCGAAGTATTTCGCTTCGCTGCATTTAAAAATCTTTAACAATAACTTTTAAATGATTGTGTTGCACTTTATTTGACTAGACATCAATGAAGGAATTTTTAAAGGGGATGGAAAAAGATAAAATACAATCACTTAGAACATGTTTACTAGAAAAGTGTCGGTCCTAGAACCTTGGCTCCGATTTTTTTGGGGGGAATGAAAGATTATTTATTATATTATCTTATTATATTATTTATAACACTGTCTTATATTATTTATTATACTGTCTTATTATAGTAATCCGTAAGGATCATGCAATATTTTGGGAACAGGAGGCAATCAGATTTGATTCGAGGAAAGGGAGGATAGCTCCAATTCCCTTGAACAAAAGCACTGCACTAACATCAAGGGCTTGAAGAGAGGGGCAAGTGCATGCATAACGAATTATTGTACTGCATAATGAATGATTGTACTTTAGTCCTGTAAATTACGGACGGAGGGTCGAGCCTCTACCTTTCAATGTGCTCTATGATACGGATATACTTAGTAATTTGGTTGCCAAACTTTTTTGGCAACCTGGGATTTTGTGATACATTATTGCTTTCAGCAGAATTTGTATATTGTGTGTGTCTAGAATGATAACCCACTGGGTACCACTGTTATCATCGAAAAATTTGAAAAATCCAAAATGGCCTCAAGGCGACTGCGAACTCACGTTAATTAAAAAAAAATCAACATCGACGTTAATTATTTTTAACTAAACAAGTTTCAAATTTTATATTTTGAAGGTCAAAGATATAAATTTTCATGATCTTATCATTGTTGGATTATTCACAATATAAGAATGTTAGATGGCTACCAGTTTAAATCCAATTATTGTCAAACGAGATAAGACGACATGTTTTGTTTCAAAATCGGGACTCTTTTTTTTATTTAAAAGTATCAACATTCCTTTATTTTTGCTCCTTTCAGAAATAAAGTGCAGGAAAACTTTAAAATTATTTAATAATTTATTTTATTTTGGCGATAGTAATTTCACGTTTTTTACTTTTATAAAGAAGCAACTAATGGTTTCAGTGTGTTTCTTCAAACGTTGTAATCTATCCTAAATATCTGATTACATCAGGATCATCTCGCATCAGAACCAATTTTGCTTCTAGTCAACACCGAGGAGACAATATTCATCGCCCTGGCCATTTTTTTCCTTTTTCCACAAATTTCCACCTTGAATGACCCCCGTATACCGGAGTCTGCATCTTCTGCATGTGGACTCCACCTTTCTATATGGATGAAGTTAGCCAGGTTCACGCTACACGGACCCCTTTCCCAGTCATAGTGCGTTTTTGACATTCACCTTATAATAAATAAAGACACCGGTTATTAACATTGTTCTAATTACTTCTTTATCATCATCTGTTACATAATCATTACAGGAAGTTTGTTTCCTGCCCCGAGTTTTTATTATTTCTTTATGAACCTAGAGACAGTTATTTTGATCTAAATTTCTTGCATAGTCAAATGCTTCGTTCATTTAATTCTTTGTTTATTGCAATACAGATTTCTCTCTCTTTATATGATTTAGTTAGTTACAGATGGTTATTGTTGCATGATAGACCTTCCTACCTCTTCTGCATAAATCTAAGTATCATATCACCTCAATAGGTTTTACAACACTTACTAAATTATAAGTATAATCTGTTGTTTTTTATTTAATTATATAGTATTTTGAATTCATACAACAGTTTCATTTATTTATTTAATAAGTGTCAGTTCCCTATATGAGTGGCCCATTGATAATATAATTAATTATTGCCTGTTTTTAGACAGCCTTTGAGGAGAAGTTTATTATTCATGGGCTTTGAGGAACAGAAAAACTAGGGTTATGGAGCTGCTGCTAGGAAGAGAGATTAGAATTGAGACCATTTATACCGTGTGCCTTTTAATAAGAAGGTTCTGACGGTAAATTTTATTAGAAACATTCTGAAAAAAACTGTATGTAACTTCTATTATTTCCTCCTGCGTTCATATAAAAATTATTATAAATCAAGAAGATTCTTGAGTATAACCTGTTCTAAAAAGTCACTTAGGGGGATTTAATTATCAGATGACTTCTAAATGTCGCTTTAATTAATCTCGAAATAATGTCTCAACGAGTTTAGAAACTGAGTGAGTTAAGCAAATTGGTTGATATTAGCAAACTACAATCACCAACTTGACACACTTGCTGATTTCTCATTTTCGATATGTGATCACTTATCTAAACATCAATATTTAGGTAACTGATTAAATGGATTAAATTAGTAGTAAAATATATGATATCCATTCTTTATTTTTTTTTTTAAATATTTAATTAACATGACTAATTATTCACAGCAGAAGAAAACATATGGAGGAATAACCTGAAACGCCTGACAGACTTTCTCTTGTGTAACAAAATTAATTATGCTATTTTATTTAAAAACAACAACATCGGTTTTCTGGTGTGATAATCTAATTCATTACAGGTACGAACTGAAAATAAAGTATAATGATTGGAAATATTGTGAAAGACAAGTCAGTGCACATCTGAAGAGAGAATATTTTCTCAGCAGTCACTAAACCCATAAGGTATCAAATAGCACCTGGGAAATGAGAGGTAATCGTGTTTTATCCATTCAAGGAAATGAAAACTATTTCTATATATGAACAGCTTTTCCCAGCAGCAAGGGACTCCAACCTTGAAAGGTTTGCTCTCAACAAGCTATGCAGCTCTTCAGCAAAATTCTTTGTTAAATCAACATTTTTGGTTTGAAGCCAAACCGAAAGTTTATGAACTATTGTCAAACAATCAGGTTTCAGATATCACACACCCCACTATTCCAAAGTGTTAACTTACTCACCTCATGAAGTATTTGCACCTACTACTGTGCGTCACGTGTTCGACTCAACCTAAGAATTCCATACCAATAAAGAGCCTTAAAATTTTAAAATCCCTTCCAGCAAATGAAAAAAAAAAATTGCATTCTGCCACCGGCTTCAAGAAAAATTAAAAAAATCACCTCCTTCATCTGACTTAAATTCTGCATAGACTAATTATGTTAAAGCCCAATTTATTAGCATCATCACTATTTATCTATCATATTAACATTCATATTGTCAGTAATTTGTTGTTCTATCACCAATTTATTTCAAAGTCTGTAATAACCAATACAAATATAACAATTGTTTAAAAAAAATGCCATAAAGTCAAATTGTTAACGTCAAAAACTGTAAACTTTTGCATTGATGTAAACCAACTAAATTTTATATACATCGTTTTAGTTCAGACTCTCAGGTAAGGACCCATTAGGGGCGAGGGGGAAGTGGGGACAGAAGAAGAATAGCCGGTGAGAGGAAGAGCTGAAGTAGAAGAGAAAGAGTCAGGACTAAACCCAACAGTCTAACTACTAGTCAATATATACATCCGTAGTTACAGGTTACTGTTAACGCAGGCCGAAATGATTTCTCTGTATTACCAGGGGGTTTCTAGAAAGCTATTAATGTTAACTAACCCTATATCAATTGTATTATGAACTATATAGAATTTTTTTTATCATTATTATTATTATAAATTATTATATAATCAGTGACAACGTTTCTGTCATTTTAAGAAACAGTCGAAATTCCGACTGTCTGTTAACATTCATTATGTCACTGTTGGGAACAGATTCCTCAATGGAGTCATCACAAAATTTTCCTTACTTCTTATTCAGTAAATTTTTCAATTTTAGTTAGGTCATCTTTGATTAGCGTGGTATCTGTCAATAAAAAATAACCAAGTATAACATACCATAACGTAAATGAAATATTAGGTGAAACTGATAAAAAAAAATTATAAGCATGAAAAGAAAATGGGTACCAACAAAAGTCATTAGGAAATACGTACACAGTAAGAGAGCCACTGCTCAAGCCTAGTGAAGTTACTAACCTATCTGACTGTTTTAGCGGCAGCGAAATACTGACTGTTCTTAAGAGGACGAGCCGAATTTTTTGGGTAATTTTTAAATAGTAATGTTCAAGAGGGCAGCTGCACCTACCTGACACAACCAATAGATTTGGGGCTCAATCACGATCTATTCGAAATATATGGTCAATTGTACTTTCGCCTGTTGGTCCTCTTCGCCTGGTAGTACGTATTTAGGTACTTGAAAGTTAATTGACTGTTGTGAGTCGTATCCTGGTGATTGAGCCAGGCTTTCAAATGAGCTGAAGATAACAGGTGACATATACGATAAATTTAAAATAACAGGTGACATAAACGATAAATTTAATATGCCAGGTGACATAAACGATAAATTTAGTATAGCAGGTGACATAACCAATTAATTTAATAGTGTAGAAAAATATTTTATTTTACCAGCTGGTGAGAGATCTTTGGTAAACATTTAAAAGCTTACCTACCAAATTCGCCTCAAAACTAAAATACATTATATCTTTATAAATTTACTTTCACAAACAAGCAAGTTTATTTTGACATCTCAGGCGAAGAGGAAGAAACATGTGGAAAAAATGAAATAGAGGTTGTGAGGAAAACCCAGCTTAAGAAGAGAAACAAAATAAATAAAAAATGAGGAATGAGGAGGAAGATGGGTATATTTTGCGAACCAGCAATCGATGTTTTTTTCCCCCCTCAGCGAAAAGAAATGTTGCCTCCATTTAAGTAAAATACGACGTCGAATAAGGCTACTCTCACCCCCATACACATTCCAACTGCTAGCATATACGAGGCCCGCTCTCACGCTCACACCTGCGAATATATACATCCATATCTTCATGCATGCATGTGTTTATGTCGTGCCCAAGTTAGGATGGTCTACTTTATTATATATATATATATATATATATATATATATATATATATATATATATATATATATATATATATATATATATATACATATATATATATATCGTGCCGATTAGGTAAAACTTGCGATTTTGGCTTAAATAGCAACGCTCACCTTGCTATATAAGACAAGTGAAAATTTGTGTATGCAATAATTTCGCCAAAATCATTCTGAACATAACGAAAAAATATATTTCATTATGTTTGTTTATTATTAAATTAATGTTAACGTATCTAAAATATATTTAGTTGGGTTAGGCTAAATTAAATTGCGCTTGTTGTAAATAAGGTTAGGTAGGTTTCAAAGTTTCTCTTGGTACAAAATTATAAATTCTTACATTAACATAAATGAAAAAATATATCTTTAAACGTATAAGAGAAATTTTTAGAAAGGACTTAATTTTAGATGAGTTCTTGCTAATTGAACAGTTTTACCTAATCGGTACGACATATTATATATAATATATATATATATATATATATATATATATATATATATATATATATATATATATATATATATATTATATAATATATATATATATTATATATATATATATATATATATATATATATATATATATATATATATATATATATAATATATATATATATATATATATATATATATATATATATATATATATATATATATATATATATATATATATATATATATATATATATATATATATATATATATATATATATATATATATATATATATATTATATATAATATATATATATAATATATATATTATATATATATATATATATATATATATATATATATATATATATATATATATATATATATATATATATATTATATAATATGTCGTACCGATTAGGTAAAACTGTTCAATTAGCAAGAACTCATCTAAAATTAAGTCCTTTCTAAAATTTCTCTTATACGTTTAAAGATATATTTTTTCATTTATGTTAATGTAAGAATTTATAATTTTGTACCAAGAGAAACTTTGAAAACCTACCTAACCTTATTTACAACAAGCGCAATTTAATTTAGCCTAACCCAACTAAATATATTTTAGATACGTTAACATTAATTTAATAATAAACAAACATAATGAAATATATATATATATATATATATATATATATATATATATATATATATATATATATATAATTATATATATATATATATATATAGGTTGGTAGACAGCAACCACCCAGGGAGGTACTACCGTCCTGCCAGGTGACTGTGAAACAGAAACCTGAAACTGTTTTACATGATGGTAGGATTGCTGGTGTCTTTTTTCTGTCTCATAAACACGCTGGATAACAGGTATATCTAGCTACTTCTACTTACACTTTAGGTCACACTACACTGGCATACACATGCATATATATACATACACACATCTAGGTTTTTCTTCTTTTTCTTAATAGCTCTTGTTCTTTTTATTTACTCTATTGTCCATGGGGAAGTGGAAAAGAATCTTTCCTCCGTAAGCCATGCGTGTCGTATGAGGCGACTAAGATGCCGGGAGCAATGGGCTAGTAACCCCTTCTCCTGTACAAATCTACTAAAAACGAGAAGAAGAAAAACTTTATAAAATTGGGTTGTCTGAATGTGCGTGGATGTAGTGCGGATGATAAGAAAGAGATGATTGCCGATGTTATGAATGAAAAGAAGTTGGATGTCCTGGCCCTAAGCGAAACAAAGCTGAAGGGGTAGGCGAGTTTCAGTGGGGAGAAATAAATGGGATTAAGTCAGGAGTATCTGAGAGAGTTAGAGCTAAGGAAGGGGTAGCAATAATGTTGAAGGATCAGTTATGGAAGGAAAAGAGGGAATATAAATGTGTAAATTCAAGGATTATGTGGATTAAAATAAGGGTCGGATGCGAAAAGTGGGTCATAATAAGCGTGTATGCACCTGGAGAAGAGAGGAGTGTAGAGGAGAGAGAGATTTTGGGAGATGTTAAGCGAATGTATAGGAACTTTTGAACCAAATGAGAGAGTAATTGTGGTAGGGGACCTAAATGCTAAAGTGGGAGAAACATGCAGAGAGGGTGTAGTAGGTAAGTTTGGGGTGCCAGGTGTAAATGATAATGGGAGCCCTTTGATTGAACTTTGTATAGAAAGGGGTTTAGTTATAGGTAATACATATTTTAAGAAAAAGAGGATAAATAAGTATACAAGATATGATGTAGGGCGTAATGACAGTAGTTTGTTGGACTATGTATTGGTAGATAAAAGACTGTTGAGTAGACTTCAGGATGTACATGTTTATAGAGGGCTACAGATATATCAGATCACTTTTTAGTTATAGCTACAGTGGGAGTAAAAGGTAGATGGGATACAAGGAAAATAGAATCAGTAAGTAAAAGAGAGGTGAAGGTTTATAAACTAAAAGAGGAGGCAGTTAGGGTAAGATATAAACAACTATTGGAGGATAGATGGGCTAGTGAGAGTGTAGGCAATGGGGTCGAAAATGTATGGGGTAGATTTAAATATGTAGTGTTAGAGTGTTCAGCAGAAGTTTGTGGTTACAGGCGAGTGGGTGCGGGGGGGAAGAGGAGCGATTGGTGGAATGATGATGTAAAGAGAGTAGTAAGGGAGAAAAGTTAGCATATGAGAGGTTTTTACAAAGTAGAAGTGATGCAAGGAGGGAAGAGTATATGGAGAGAAAAAGAGAGGTTAAAAGAGTGGTGAAGCAATGTAAAAGAGAGCAGATGAGAGAGTGGGTGAGATGTTATCAGCAAATTTTGTTGAAAATAAGAAAAAGTTTTGGAATGAGATTAATAAGTTGAGGAAGCCTAGAGAACAAATGGATTTGACAGTTAAAAATAGGAGAGGAGAGTTATTAAATGGAGAGTTAGAGGTATCGGGAAGATGGAGAGAATATTTTGAGGATTTGTTAAATGTTGATGAAGACAGGGAAGCTGTGATTTCGTGTGTAGGGCAAGGAGGAATAACATCTTGTAGGAGTGTGGAAGAGCCAGTTGTGGGTGTAGGGAAGTTCGTGAGGCAGTGGGTAGAATGAAAGGGTAAGGCAGCTGGGATTGATGGGATAAAGATAGAAATGTTAAAAGCAGGTGGGGATATAATTTTGGAGTGGTTGGTGCTATTATTTAATAAATGTATGGAAGAGGGTAAGGTACCTAGGGATTGGCAGAGAGCGTGTATTGTTCCTTTGTATAAAGGCAAAGGGGACAAAAGAGAGTGCAAAAATTATAGGGGAATAAGTCTGTTGAGTGTACCTGGTAAAGTGTATGGTAGAGTTATTATTGAAAGAATTAAGAGTAAAACAGAAAGCAGGATAGCAGATGAACAAGGGGCTTTAGGAAAGGTAGGGGTGTGTAGACCAAGTGTTTACAGTGAAACATATAGGTGAACAGTATTTGGATAAGGGTAAAGATGTTTTGTGGCATTTATGGATTTGGAAAAGGCGTATGATAGGGTAGATAGGGGGCAATGTGGCAGATGTTGCAGGTGTATGGAATAGGAGGAAGGTTACTGAAAGCAGTGAAGATTTTTTATGAGGATAGTGAGGCTCAGGTTAGAGTGTGTAGGAGGGAAGGGACTATTTCCAGTAAAAGTGGGCCTTAGACAAGGATGTGTGATGTCACCGTGGTTGTTCAATATATTTATAGATGGGGTTGTAAGAGAAGTGAATGCGAGGGTCTTGGCAAGAGGTGTTGGGCTAAAAGATAAAGAAGCAAATACAAAGTGGGAGTTGTCACAGTTGCTTTTTGCTGATGACACTGTGCTTTGGGAGATTCTGAAGAGAAGCTGCAGAGGTTGGTGGATGAATTTGGTAGGGTGTGTAAAAGAAGAAAATTGAAAGTGAATATAGGAAAGAGTAAGGTGATGAGGATAACAAAAGAATAGGTGACGAAAGATTGGATATCAGATTGGAGGAGAGAGTATGGAGGAGGTGAATGTATTCAGATATTTGGGAGTGGACATGTCGGCGGATGGGTCTATGAAGGATGAGGTGAATCATAGAATTGATGAGGGAAAAGGGTGAGTGGAGCACTTCGGAGTCTGTGGAGACAAAGAACCTTGTCCATGGAAGTAAAGAGGGAATGTATGAGAGTATAGTTATACCAACGCTCTTATATGGGTGTGAAGCATGGGTGATGAATGTTGCAACGAGGAGAAGGCTGGAGGCAGTGGAGATGTCATGTCTGAGGTCAATGTGTGGTGTGAATATAATGCAGAGAATTCGGAGTTTGGAAATTAGGAGGAGGTGCGGATTACCAAAACGATTGTCCAGAGAGCTGAGGAGGGGTTGTTGAGGTGGTTTGGACATGTAGAGAGAATGGAACGAGACAGAGTGACTTCGAGAGTGTATAAATCTGTAGTGGAGGGAAGGCGGGGTAGGGGTCGGCCTAGGAAAGGTTGGAGGGAGGGTAAAGGAAGTTTTGTGCGAGGGCTTGGACTTCCAGCAAGCATGTGTGAGCGTATTTGATAGGAGTGAATGGAGGTATATGGTTTTTAATACTTGACGTGCTGTTGGAGTGTGAGCAAAGTAACATTTATGAAGGGATTCAGGGAAACCGGCAGGCCGGACTTGAGTTCTGGAGATGGGAAGTACAGTGCCGGCACTCTAAAGGAGGGGTGTTAATGTTGCAGTTTTATAACTGTAGTGTAAAGCACCCTTCTGGCAAGACAGTGATGGAGTGAATGATGATGAAAGTTTTTCTTTTTCGGGCCACCCTGCCTTGGTGGGAATCGGCCGATGTGTTAATAAAAAAAAAAAAAAAAAAAAAATATATATATGTCGTGCCGAATATTTTGGCTTAAATAGCATCGCTCATCTTGCCGAATAAGGCAAGCGAAAATTTGTGTATGCAATCAATTTCGCAAAAATCATTCTGAACCTAAGGATTTTTTTTTATTTAATTGTGTTTGATTATTAATAAATTATTGTAAACTTATCTAAAATATATTTAGCTGGATTAGGCTAAATTAAATTGCGCTTGTTAATAATAAGGTTAGGTAAGTTTTCTAAGGTTCTTTTGGTACAAAATTATTAATTTTTATATTAACATAAATGAAAAAAAACTATATCTTTAAACGTATAAGAGAAAATTTTAGAAAGGACTTAATTTTAAATGAGTTCTTACTAATTGACCAATTTTACCTATTCGGCACGACATTACATATATGTCGTGCTGAATAGGTAAATAAAGTCCACATATAATATAGAATATAGGGGGGTGGTACGAGAAGAAAATATTCAAACAGCTCCAGGGAGAACCTCGAGTTTTCTCTGAAGTTTCTTTTCTCTGAGGATGAAGATCTCCAGACCTTTATAATATATATATATATATATATATATATATATATATATATATATATATATATATATATATATATATATATATAATATATATAAAATTACAAATATATAAAAAATAATGAATTTAAAAATAGCACCTTACCGGATGAGTTGTCACCGTGTGTGAGATAACACCTCAGTGTTTAACATATAAAATGTGCTTTTCTCGCCTCTTCATCCTATTCCTCTGATGTTATGTGTGTGCAAGCACATGAGAGCACTCAGTTTTTTTGCTCTACACACATACAAACATACAATCAACCTTAAGGTGAGATAGAGAGACTACCACTGCAGCACCGATCAAAAAATAAAACAAAAGTCTGACTAAAGTGTCTTTTGCTTAGTAGTCTCAGTTGTTGCTTAAAACAGCTTTGAGAATTCAGGTTTAGATAACACTGGATCACGCATCATTCACGCCTCTCAGTACAGACTGAAGTGTCACACTGTAGTATACTTAACGCCAATGGAAAAATACAAGGCTAAGTGGATAATTTACATGCTGATTTGCGAAGAAATCACTATAAAGCGTCTGACTAAAATAAGAAAAAAGTCTCGCAGTGAAAGTAAAATGAAAAAAAAAAAACAGCTGAGCATCAGAAAGAACAATCAGGATCAACATATTTCATAGGATGCGAAGAGGTTTTGAAATGCCTCTTGGCCCCTCACTTTGAAACCACTCAGACGTTATGTCTGAAAACACGACAGAGCTCAGATGCTTATCTTCTGTTCATTTTGTCGATGTAATATTTTTTATTTAATGTTTTGTGACTTGCTTTATTTGCTGCTTTAAATATGATGATTTATAGACTGGTTTATGTATTCTGATTTGGATAGTCTTATATATACGTACTTATGAATATATTTGTAAATGCAAAATTTCCATCTGAATATGTAGACAATGCCACAGATTACCGATAACTTCAAAACGACTTGAAAGACGTCTCGCGAAAATCGTAGGTATTTTCTGGTCCATTACGTTACTTACGACTCCATGTTTATAGCCCATAACATAACTTTCTGATATTCGCAGGAAATTGCGGTACACGCTGGGAAATGTATGTTGTAAGTGCGCGAGGGCCAGGAGGGCTCACCCCCTCCCGCTCCTCCCCGAAAACCAGAGAGCGAGAGTAAAGAAGCAGGAAGAGGAGGCAAGAACCGAATAGAAGAGGGAGAACAGTTGCAGGCAACGCAGGAGATATGAAACAATGTTGGAGGAAAACGCTAAATATTATTATCATTAAGTTCGTGGCGGAACACTAAACTCTTAGAGGGTCATACAAAGCCTTAGGTAATGGGAGACAATAAGATTCGAGCCTAGGAAGGGAAGGTTGAATAGTGAGTAAAAAAAACTAATCGAGTTGACGAGTAATATTTTCCATGGAAAAATTAAAATGTACTAATCACTAAGTGACAATAAAACACTTAAAGCCAAACCTAGAGTGGTTGGTCACATTCCTAGGTTAGGTGTGGTAAAGTCTGTAAGGAAACAGGACAAGTGTGCCTTGACGCGAGTCTTAGTCATGATGATGACCCGCAGCTGGAGCTTTTGGTTATCTGACCGAGGCCTTCCGTTGGCTTACAAATCAACCTCTTTAAAAGTGAAGGTTATAATTATAACCATATATGTTTTTTTGTACTTACCTATCTCTTTCTATATACCAGCAATCCTTTTCTTTTTTTCCTATTCCAATCCTTGTCTTGCTAGCTCTGTGGCTCTAGCTTTCCCCGGCACAGCAAAATAAACGCGTCTTCCCATGTTACGCCAGTTCATTCCTTTCCACTAACACTGCTCATTATATTACCGTAGAGAAATGTTTATCCATTTTAGGTACATTACTCAAACTAATCCGAAATTAAGCTCATAAACCAGTTCTGTTCTTTTTATTTCTAGGTGTATCCACTACTTTTCACCGATTTTTTTTTTTTTATCGAAGACTCGTGTTAACTACATTTGTTAAAATCACTAGGTATAGAGATTCCTGTGAAATATGCATAAAATATATTAGGTCGTATTATTTCCTTAAAGCAGGGGCGTCCAAGTTTTTCCAACAGAGGGAGACATAACCAGAAATCCTTGCGCGTGCAGTGCGTATGAATTTGTATTAACAATGAAAAACAGTGTATTGTTAAAAAATATACATTTTTTTAGCAGCAATAAAAATGTGGCAGGGAATTGGTTAGGGCCTGCTGGTTTAGTACTTCGTGTGTGTTAGGTACTTTGGTAAAAGAAATCGGTAAAAAAAATCTCAAGCGGGCCGTACTCCACAGTCAAGTGGTCCACGTTCATCTGGTAGGTCTCATGTTGAACGCCCTTTCCTTACAAGGTCAACTTGTTTTAGCTTTTCTGAGACAACTGGGGATTTGAAAATTAATACTAATGTAACTAAGAGGGAAGTACCTCTAACACCTCAGATTATCATTCTCACAAAACGAATTCTTAACATTAGGCTTTATTATTATTGTTTATTACATTAAGTAGTGTAATTTGAGAGTCTAAGCCTCTGAGAATTAGGAAGCACTTGCTTCAGATGTATTGCTATAATATGGTAGCTACTGTTTTTTTAAATAAACAGCTCTTGCCAGCGAGCTGGGCTGAACACAAGCAATAACAGCTTTGTGCAAGAGTTGGCGCCTTGCAGAGTAAGTTGCAGATGTCAAGGTTTTGGCAATGTAGTAAAAGGCTTAATACAAACACACACACACACTGCTGAATTTACAAGTTTTAAAAACTTTTATCCTATTTCAATTCATTTCCAAGCCTAGCCTTAAGATATAATGCTAACCCCCAGATGAAACCCACAACATTCAACCAACACCCACATATTAATTTACTGCTGGGTGAACAAGGCCAAGAAATGTAAGATTATAGTGTCTGGGATAAACAACATCGAATACTGTTCCAGTGCTTGTTGCTGGTGAAAATAAATTAGACGATGAATATTTTTTTCACGTACATATTAGGCTAATTTACCACAAACTTTTATTGTATTTCGTTAATCTGATTTTAATGTTGTGATTTTTTTTTCGAGATTATTATTATCCTGAGGCAACACTCAACTCTTAGATTTTGGAACATTCCAAATTCTTTGGAGGGATAACTACATTTCCTTGAAACAAGATTTTAATATATCAGGGAAACCAATAAAAGAACAGCGCTCATATAAACGTCTTGGGAATGGGAGGCATACGGATTCAATCCACAGGGAGTATAAATTCAATTCCTTGGATCAAGAGGACCTTACCGGATGAAACAAGACCCTTCGCTAGCATCAAGACACTACCGTTGAAACAATGTTCAATCCATCTTCACCTGACCTCACACTGTACCCATCTTTTCAAGATTGATGGACTGATTATATCGACTGCAGGCTGAGGGACTGATTACCTCAAGCTCCTCTTGATTTTCACCATTCTTCTTTATATAAGACTGATGAAGCCATTGTGTGGCGAAACGTTTCCTCAATAAAGATACCCAAGTGTTGCAAATATGTATAATTTATCAACTTGTCACTTCTCTGAACTATTTATCCACACAGTGTACCGGAGTAAACTCTTCATACATTTCTACACCATACCAAATAAATTATTTTTTTTTCCCTTTGTGAATATTTTTTCCTTCCGTGGATTTTAGTTCAGAATGCCGTTTTTCCTTTTAATAGTTTTTTTTTTTCTAAAAAAAAATAAAAAATGCCCCTTTCACTGCATGGGCCTTTTTTTCTTTCTCTAATCTGTCGTCTTTATATTTTTGCTCTACCTGCATAGTTATTTTTTTCCTTTCAAGATTTTTGTCACTGATTTTTGTATTCTGGTCTTCCTGTGACAGTGCAGCTACGCTGAACATACAATTCATTTCTCTGCAATGTTGCTTCCTTGATAAAATAGCGGAATTCTGACTAATATGAGGTGATGAATGTACCACTATATATTTTAGTACTATAAAATTTCGCTCAACATGGTATAACGTTATAAGGAGATTTATTTTTAGAATAAATTAACTATGGTGCTCATAGGGAAGGCGTGGTGGAATTTTACCAACCTGACCACCACACCCGAGTTGCAAACTATTGTTTAATAAGCGGTGGGAGAAGCTCATTACTTCGGAAAACTGCTATGGCAGCTCTTTATTACAATATGAAATTCTCATGTCTAAGTAAGCCATTGCTCGCTGACAATGAAAGACACGCTGTTGAGTATCAACCACACACGTGAATATGCAATACTGTCACATATATCTGCGTATCAGCCACACCCGAGAACACATGTATCATACTGTCACATATATTATACTTACCCTCTCAGATTGGTAGTCGATTTGAATTACATTTTTGTGCACACTTGCTATTGTTGAACTTAACTTCTGTCAGCTATATCTATTTTAGAACTTTGTTTCTGGACACATAGATCGTCTGAATTTTTATGTTCAGTGTGGATTCCAAGAGAGGATTACCTTCCTTGTCGACTTAGCCTCTGTGAACATGCTGACTAAATTATATGTCCAGATTAAGTTTAGTTATGCGCTCAGTGAAGCAGAACTATAGTCTACTTTAACTCAATGACCGACATAAGACACTACTCTGAACAGTTGTTCAAAATATATAACACCGCAGCATAAAAACACGTCCTCCATTAATGTTTTAGAGTGGTTATAATTCTAACTGCTAAGTTATTTGTGAACTTAGTATCTCTGAATTAAGATAGTGTCTGCACACTTGCATCTTGTGTAGAACTATAGGTCAGGTGTTACTGAGCTCCATACCTTCATACAGGTGTGCGACTTAGAGTTGTGTGACATTTGCATATGATTAATCCGGTGTTTTACTCTGAATAGTTATCACTTGTGAGTTGATTACCTTACATTTCTGATACGTGTTGATAGATTTAGAGTCATGGTAATTCAACCGTATTCTCGATTGTAAATGCCTTGTTTCTTATACATACTGTGCGTGCAAAAAAAATAATATAAATATATATATATATATATATATATATATATATATATATATATATATATATATATATATATATATATATATATTCAGGTTGATTTTCGCAGAATTATGGTAAAAAAGCAAATTGTCATTCGGCTTATTCGGAAGAAAACACTCTTGCTTTTTAGATCTATCTCTCCGGTTATAATATATGTATGTACGTACATACATATATTATATTATGTATACGTACATAGTTCAGAGATTTTTCTGAGATTTGCAACTGACACAAGTCTTTCTAAATTATGAAAAATCCCATTTCACTTTTTTTCTTTTACCATTTTTCCTAGAGTGAATAAAAGCGTTACTTTATCAGTTCATAACTGTGATTATCTAACAGAGGTCTTGCTAGGATAGAGGTTAGGCAATCATAACTTAGGACAATGTAACAGTCATAGAGCAAATTTTTACTGGGAAAACTTTTTTGCACTTAAACACCGTATTTTCCAGCATTTAAAGAGCATCTTTTTTCTCAATCTTGGAAAATCACCCTGCGCCTTATATGCTCAAGGTCAGGGTCAAGGGAAGGCTTTGGATTACTCTTTTTCGTAAAGTAAGAGGGTAATTAACTCTTAGATATGATTACTGATTTACCGTTATGATACTTCTGTCGTGCGCCTTATATGCCGGAAAATACGGTAGTTTTATCAAGTCAGGATAAAACAAAATGTTTTCCCAATAAAATTTTGTTTTGGAACTTGTACTTTAGTCTTTAATGCTTTTTCTTGTTTATTCTCTTCATGAATTCTTGGCTGATTTGTGATTTCCTGAAACTGCTTTGAGGAAAGAGAAAGGGAGGGAGATTCAGTGGAAGTAGAAGGGGGAGATGCAAGGGAGAGAGAGGCAGGGAAGGGAGAGACAGGAGACGGAGAGGCAGGAGACGGAGAGGCAGGGAAGGGAGAGACAGGAGACGGAGAGGCAGGAGACGGAGAGGCAGGGAAGGGAGAGACAGGAGACGGAGAGGCAGGAGACGGAGAGGCAGGAGACGGAGAGGCAAGAGACGGAGAGGCAAGAGACGGAGAGGCAAGAGACGGAGAGGCAAGAGAGGAAGAGGCAAGAGAGGAAGAGGCAAGAGAGGAAGAGGCAAGAGAGGAAGAGGCAAGAGAGGAAGAGGCAAGAGAGGAAGAGGCAAGAGAGGAAGAGGCAAGAGAGGAAGAGGCAAGAGAGGAAGAGGCAAGAGAGGAAGAGGCAAGAGAGGAAGAGGCAAGAGAGGAAGAGGCAAGAGAGGAAGAGGCAAAAGAGGGAGAGGCAAGAGAGGAAATGGCAAAAGAGGAAGAGGAGAGGAAAATGCAGGGAAGAAAGAGCAGTAGAGGAAGAGGCAATAGAGGAAGAGGGAGGAACAGGAGAGACAGAAGCACAGAGGGGGAAAGAATGATTTATTTTCAACGAACCAGCCGTATCCCACCAAGGCAGGGTGACCTAAAAAGAAAAAAGAAAGTTCTCTTTTTAACTTTAGTAATGTATACAGGAGAAGGGGTTACTAGCCCCTTGCTACCGGAGGAAGAATTCTATTCCACTTTCCCATGGAGATAAGAAGAAATAAACAAGAACAGAACTATTAAGAAATTAGAAGAAAACCCGGAGGGGTGTGTATATATTCTTGTACATGCAAGTGTAGTTTGACTTAAGTGCAAGTTGAAGTAGCAAGATATACATGGTATCCCGCGTGCTTATGAAACAGAAAAAAAAGACACCAGCAATCCTTCCATCATGTAAAACAATTACAGGTTTCCGTTTCACACTCACTTGGCAGGACACTTCCTGGGTGGTTGCTGTCTACCAACCTACTACCTAGGAAAAATTTAATTAAATATACATAAAACATAAAAGTATACGCTGACTAGCATGTTGGCTAAGGTGCAAGAAAAACTGGGAGAAAGAGAATAGTTTAGCATAAAATGCAATTAGCATGGATTTAGCGATGACAAATACTGTCTCACAAACCTTCTACGGATTTACATGTATGAGAAAGCGACGGAAATTACAATAGAGAGAGAGATGGCTGGGTTAAGTGTCTCAGCTAGACTGTATGAAAGCATTTGACGCAGTGCACAGAAGAGACCGCTTTATAAAAAAGATAGAAATAATGGATGAACTAAATAACAACAGACACGTTTAGCAGGAAAGCACACACAAATTCCAAGTGAAAAGAAGACAAGGGAACAATAATAAAAAGGCGTCGGACTGGACGCAGGTGATGAGTGGAGTCTTCCAAGAAGAAATGCTTCGACCCCTGTTGTTCTTCATACATTTTAATGTCTTTCCAAACGAAACTGAATCCTACGTTTCACTATTTACGCTAGGTGAAAATTTAATGAGGAAGAGAGCAACCAGAGAAGATAACTTGAATAGGTTACGAGAGTGGTCAACGAAGTGGCTATTTTAATTCATTCCCGACAAGCACAAATTAATGAGAAAAGGAAAGCTAGAAATAAGACCGAACAGGGAATGCAGACTTAGAGGTATGATGCTTGAAACATTTCAGGAGAAATATTTGCGAGTAAGCATCACATTAAGCATTTCACTGCAAGCGCATATCCAACATACAACTACATTGGTATAAGGAAAATTAGCCAACATAAGAGTTTTTTTTTTCAGGAACCTTAACTAAAATTTATGTAGAACTTTGTACACTACCTACGTTAGGCCCATACTAGAACCCGTTTCTGAGCAATTGTATAAAGAAACTAGAGAAGATTTAAAATCTCGCAACGACATTGGTAACAGACCTGAGAAGAATTTACCACGAGGAGAAACCTTCGAAACTTAATCTAATAATACCAAAAGAGACGAGGAAGTGGTCGAATATGATCAAACATTCAAAGTACTCAGGGATTTTATGAAGAACACAGGGACTGGTTGTTTAAAAAGTGAAAAGCTGGAGTCAAGAGATGCAGATGGCAGGTAAAGCGAATATAAGCCTCAGGTGAATATGATAATGGTATAAAATACCGATAAGTTGATAAGTAAGACGAATGTACAACAGTTTAGGTATCTTTATTCCGAAATGTTTCGCCTACACAGTAGGCTTCTTCAGTCGAGTACAGAGGAGTCAGCAGCAGCAGTAAAGACGATGTAATCTGTTCATCACCCTTGAAGACGCAGACTTCGAGGGGGATGAAGACTACGTCTTCAAGGGTGATGGATGATTACATCGCCTCTACATATTTACTGCTTCTGCTGACTCCTCTGTACTCGACTGAAGAAGCCTACTGTGTAGACGAAACATTTCGGAATAAAGCTACCCAACTGTTGTACATGTGTCTTACTTATCAGCCTCGGGTACATCAGAAACCACTACCTGAGTCTCTACCTGAGTCTCAGAGTAGCAGACGAGGAGGTGGCGGAGGCTAACATGCGCAGTTTCACAGGTAAATATGAAAGAGCACTGAGATTCAGAAATCACTAAATCCGGTCGATATGAATGAAGAGGCCGGACCATGAGCTATGACCTGAACGTGTTAATGCAACTATGTGAGTAAAATTACGTACACACACACGCGCACACACATGTGCAATACACGCACGCACATGTACACACCGCACTCAATATATTATTGATATTTTTTCACTGATCAAGATAGTATATTTCAAATTTGACTGAAGTGTTAAGGTTGTGTGTTGAACTCCCACTGGTGCTCAGATATCCAGTGGTGGTGGTGTGTTGAGCTCCACTGGTGCTCAGGTATCCAGTAGTGGTGGTGTGTTGAGCTCCACTGGTGCTCAGGTATCCAGTAGTGGTGGTGGTGTTCAGCTCCCACTGGTGCTCAGGTATCCAGTAGTGGTGGTGTGTTGAGCTCCATTGGTGCTCAGGTATCCAGTAGTGGTGGTGTGTTGAGCTCCACTGGTGCTCAGGTATCCAGTGGTGGTGGTGGTGTGCTAGCTCCCACTGGTGCTCAGGTATCCAGTGGTGGTGGTGGTGGTGTGCTAGCTCCCACTGGTGCTCAGGTATCCAGTGGTGGTGGTGTGTTGAGCTCCCACAGGTGCTCAGGTATCGAGTGGTGGTGGTGTGTTGAGCTCCCACTGGTGCTCAGGTATCCAGTTGTGGTGGTGTGTTGAGCTCCACTGGTGCTCAGGTATCCAGTCCAGGTGGCGTGTTGAGCTCCCACTGGTGCTCAGGTATCCAGTAGTGGTGGTGTGTTGAGCTCCACTGGTGCTCAGGTATCCAGTAGTGGTGTGTTGAGCTCCACTGGTGCTCAGGTATCCAGTAGTGGTGTGTTGAGCTCCACTGGTGCTCAGGTCTTCAGGAGTGGTGTGTTGAGCTCCACTGGTGCTCAGGTATCCAGTAGTGGTGTGTTGAGCTCCACTGGTGCTCAGGTATCCAGTAGTGGTGTGTTGAGCTCCACTGGTGCTCAGGTATCTAGTGAAGAGTGAAACAACGTATTGATCCACACTGGAAACTTAATTTTTTACCAAGCTTCCGAATGAATGAATGGAAAAAAATGACAGATGCAGTATGAGATAAGTTGATCATATATTGACGTTTCGCCCACACAGTGAACCTTATCAAATCACAGAAGACAGGTGATTAAGCCCACTCTGGGGGACAAAACATCCCCATCAAAGGATATCTTTCTCCCGCATTTCTCTCTTTTTCCATCGTGTTGGTATTTTATACAATCTCTTTCCAGACTGGATCCCTGGAGATTCTCTCAAGTATGATACTGGGAGCTTCAAGGTGATGCTGAAATTGTTTACACGTGATGTAAAGTGCTATAGCATTCTTCCTTCACTATTAATTATAATTGTACTCTGGTTACAATCATAATTTCGGGTAAATTAGCATAATTCATCAGTTAACTAATGAGTTCTGTCAGCAAAGCATTTACACGCTAATTATAAGCTCTGTTGTCAGTGTAATCGGGACATGCCATAAATTAGGTAAAAATAATTAAGAATTGATTAATCTAGTTATTTAATTTGTATATTACAAATTAATTAACAAAAAGATCATTAAATTTTAATTTGGTCCTCTCTATCTAGATGTTAAAAAGAATTTTTATTTTAACTGACTTTCAAAGTTCTTTCTTTCATTGACAGATTTCTCAACACTTGCAATTTTCCTTCACATCATACATAGACCCACCTACGTAACACATATACTCTTAAATATCTGAAGATATTTACGATCGTATCACGGGTGTCCTGCATCGGCCGAATAACTTCTACGGAAAATACACAAGTGATTTACCTACGACTAACATTCTGAAATTTCAATAAAGAGTCCCTTACGACTCTGCATGTTATATACACGAATGTGACATATAGTATGTAACCCCTGCACGATCAAGTATGTCTAGAAACTAGAGAAATTGCACAGATTAGGAACGAGACTACTATCAGTGCTGAGGGAGATTATAATTAGCTATGAAGAGAAACTAAAAGAACTGAATCTGATGAAATAAGATAGATCAGGGAAAACACGACATCGAAGTACAAAATCCTCGGAGGAAGTGATAGGATGGGCAAGAAAATATTATTCGAGAGGGAAGAAATAGGTACACGAGGGCAGAGATGGAAGTTAAAGACACAGCTAAGCTGCAGTCAGTAAATATTTTTGTTCAGCCAGGGAATTAGGAAGTTCAATGATAAATATGAAGTGGAGGAGACAGACTCCATACACAACATTAAAAATGGAGAAGAAACTGCATTTGAGGTTAAGTGAACTCAACCATAGCCAATTAAAAGACGGGCAGGATCTGTGATCGAATCATTGAATTTATAGACATGAGTATGCAATAATCGCGAACGATCGATAAAGATGCAAAATAACCACGGGAGGGGGGGTGAATGATAGCTCTAGGTCTTTCGTGTTGCAATCAACACATCAGGAGTTTGCAATGTTGCAGAAATAGAGTAGGAAATCCAGGCAGATTCGTTCAGGTAAACGACTCTCAACATACTGGAGTTCAAAAATAAAGTAATATAAGTTTAGCCGGAGAGAGGGTTTAGGTAGACTGCACATTCTTGGACTACAAGGAAGACACTTATTACTGTAGTTTAAAAGAGATTCGGATAAATACTTGAAGAGTATGCAGGAGACCCTGGAACGCTCCTTTCTTATTGTCTCCAGGCAGGAAACAATGATTGTCTGACAAGAGAAATCAAAATGGGGAAATTTAACATGTAGGGGTTCTGCAAGGATCGGTTTTAGGTCATCTACTGTTTCTGGTGTATGTGAATGGATAGTCACATGTATCCTGCTTGCAGATGCAAAAAAAAGTGAATGAAAACTGATGAAGACAAAGACTACAAATAAACTTGGACAAACAGCAAGATTGGTCAGACAAGTGGCTGCTTGAATCCATCCCCGATAATTACAAGGTTGTGAAAATTAGGGAAGAGGCATGAAGACTGGGAACTTAAAATAGATTCAGAGGACAGAGGAAGTAAACCTCACTCAAGATGAGAGACCAAGGAACGAACATAGTTCCCAGCATATGAGGAGAAACTAAAGGATGTCAGAGATTCAAATGACAGGATCCATACACAGCTTTAAGAAGAGGTACGATAAGACACTCGAAGCCAGGAATAAACCCAGTAGACTATAGCGAAGAGACGGGGCCAGGAGCTGTTACTCGACCCCTGCAACCATACATAGGTGAGTACACACACACATACACACAGTAAACTGATAAAGTGTTTACTTTATAAGTACTTGTACTCTATTATTACATGACTAATAATCTCTGTCACATCCTTGTATATGCAATAAGCTCACAAAAAAACAAGGGATATCCTAATATGCAATATGAGAAAAGTGCTTTCATGATCTCTCACATTACTGAAGATAAAGTGAGAGATCCAGGTTTCTTGAGAGATAACGAAAGCATTTGAAATGCTACTACTTTTCACTATGGTTATGTTGCATTCTTGTATATATATAAAAATATTAAATATTTTTAAGGGATACTAACGATTCTGCAGTTCGTTATACTTTAGTAAGTTCAATAATAAGACACCTCCATCACTTTAAATATTTTTGTGTTGCTGATGGTTAAGATAGAACGCAAGTTCTGCTGTTCCTCTCCCTGACACCCTTCAGCACCTCCTCTTTAAGCCTGACCCTTTCCCTTTCTCTCTCTCCTGAATCACGTAATATACCTGGCTCCATAATGTGCACTTGGCTACGATGTCACACACATGCGATATGATACACTTAGAAAACAAACGCCCTCGCAAGCGAGTGAACGCTCGCACTCACGCGCACGCAAACATACACAAGCACACGCAAACACACACACACACACACACACACACACACACACACACACACACATGAAGGAAATTATTTAAAGTGGAAAGGTTTGCAACAAGACTAGTCCCGGAGCTAAGGGGCATGTCCTACGAGGAAAGGTTAAGGGAATTCGACCTGACGACACTGGAGGACAGGAGAGATAGGGGGGATATGATAACGACATATAAAATACTGAGAGGAATTGACAAGGTGGACAGAGACAGGATGTTCCAGAGATGGGACACAGCAACAAGGGGTCACAGTTGGAAGTTGAAAAGTCAGATGAATCACAGGGATGTTAGGAAGTATTTTTTTTTTCAGTCACAGAGTTGTTAGGAAGTGGAATAGTCTGGGAAGTGATGTAGTGGAGGCAGGATCCATACATAGCTTAAAGAAGAGGTATCATAAAGCTCATGGAGCAGGAGGAGTGACCTAGTAGCGACCAGTGAAGAGGCGGGGCCAGGAGCTGTGACTCGACCTCTGCAACCACAACTAGGTGAGTACATCTAGGTGAGTACAACACACACACACACACACACACACAGAATCTTTAAACACAGTTGACTTACATGGATGTTATGAAATACTTCTTTAGCCTTGCAGTGGCCAGACAGCGAAACCATCTAGATTTTAGGCAGTGAAGTGGTAGAGGCAGATTTTAAGAACTAATCTGATAAGAATCATGTAGCTAGGAGAGAGAACCGTGGAAGAGGAGGTGCCAGGAGCTAAGGCTCGATCCCTGCAACGACATATAGGTGAATACAGGCCAAGTGTCTATCGATGAGTGCCTGTGACATGGAAATTAAGAGGAGTTAGATCTCGACCTCTGTAAACACACACACACACACACACACACACACACACAGGAGTGAGGAGCTGTGACTCGACCCCTGCAACCACAACTAGGTGAGTACACCACTAAAGGAGAGGAAGATAATGGGAAATCTATGCAAGGCACTTTAACACCAGTTAACCATCCCAAAATGTAATTAACTCTAATGAAATTAACCATTATGGTCTCTACAATGGCAATAGATGATTATAAATCATATAGAAACGAGTTTCGATAAATGAATCATAGATGACAGCAAAATTTCGCTCGCTGGGAGCTTTATCAATCCATTACTAAACTGGCATTGATAAGTGGCTTGATGAAGCTGAGAGAGCGAAACGTGTCCTTTATGTGTCACTTGTGTTCATTTAATGGTAAAATTACGGACATATTGCCGGTAATTTTACCAATAATTATACAAGTAGATGATTTGCTGGATCTATTACTTTAAGCTTAACTTTACATGTTTAGAGCAATATAATTATTTATTGGAAAGATTGAAACTGCTTTACCAAGTGATAGGACGACTAACTCTTCTCCACAACATTATACAGTGAAATAAAATCATCTGAAATGTATTTTCAAAGGGATGCAATAACATTTTTTTTGTACACCTCGTGCACTTTTTGGACTACGTCATTTATATATGGGAGACCTGTGGTTACTCAAGAAGATTCTACAAATCAGTTTTAACAGCCTGCTATGTTCTTATTTATAAAATATTGAGGCTGTCTGAATTTTTGTCCAATGCATATTTTAGCGTATGCATAAATTATATACACGAACGAATTCGTGCCTCCAAAGTGTAGTGTAAAGTTGACCCGATATATTCTATTACGCATGTAGCTCATTCACAACTACATTATAACGGCGAACAATTTACCTGACAAATAAATTTAATTCTACTAATCTTTCATCGTTAGAGCCACTCTGTTCGGGGCCTCCACTTAGATTCCTTCTTTCATTTTCTCGACACTGGTGTCTGGATGTGTGTCAACGAGGAGCCGAATCTCGAGTTCGTCTTACCCATCGCTCTCTCAAAAAAATTCCGAAATGCTTCATGATTGCACGCTGTTGTCCCTGTACGGTATACAATACCGACCAGGTGAAGAATAAGACACATGTGCAACATCTGGGTATCTTTACTGTAGACGTTTCGCCATCTAGTGGCTTTATCAGTACAAATTATGGCACTGAATTTGTACTGATAAAGCCACTGAAGGGCGAAACATCTACAATAAAGATTCCCAGATGTTGCACAGGTGTTTTATTCTTCATTGTACTCTACTTTCATAGGTACCATCGAGCCACATACCTAACATACGTGGCAGGATGATGAACGGAATTATATAAATTACCTGAAGTCACTTTAAAAATTAAATAAAAAAAAAAGCTTATGTACTGTAAACAAAATTCTCATTTGTCAGATATTCGTAAAAAATAAACAAAACATCCCGAAACAATTAACATTCATATTTCTTATACTTTTTAATATATTCTCACATTGTAGGAGGGAAAGATAACTCTCAGGAATCTGATTCCAAATATTTTTTTTTCTAACACGTTTTGTTTTCGTAAAGAGACAGAATAAATCTAAATGGTTGTTGCCTTAATTATGATTAAGACGAGATATCTCAGATTTTAGATATTAAAGAAAATTAGAGAACAGACACAAAAAAATCAGCGTCCTTAGAAATAGTTAAATCGTCTCTAATTATTTCGGATGAAATTACTTGTTAACCAGAGTAATTAGTCGGTTAATGCAGTCCAAAACTATTGACAATGAACACGCACAATTCTAAAAATATAATGAAATGTAATTTTGAAGAATTTATACAATACAGAACTAAGTTTCTTTTTATTCCTCGATAAATTTATCTCTGTTTACACATACAGAAATATACATATATTTTTTTAATTATATTCTAGTTTTCTCCATTTAAGTCTTCTTCTTCAAATAATAATAAATAATAATAATAATAACTAATTTATTAGATGTCTTCTCTCTGAGCTTATGTGTCCACTATCTAGTACCCGCACTCATGAGTACACCTAATATCTACACCCATGAGTACACCTTCCAGCATCTACACTCATGAGTACGCCTTCCAGTTCCTGTACTCATGAATGAGCAGTTCTTCCAGTCTTTTCAATCATAAGTGAGAAAACTATTTTCTATGTTCTTATAAATGAGTAAACATGTCCGTATCTGCACTCGTAACTAAGTACTTCATCCAGTTGCTGTACTCATGAGTGCACTTCTATGCACTCATAAATGAGTACATATTTCAGTTTCTATGTACTCATGAGTTCACTTTCCTGTATCTGAACTCGTAAAAGAGTACACCTTCCTCACTCTGCACTCATGAGTACATCTTTCGATCTCAACACTCTTAGAAAAATCAGGAATGATATAAAATGCAAATTATGTATATTTTTAAAGTAGATTTATTCTCGTGAATTGTGCAAGGATTTGCTTTTTACTTAATTTGGGAGAATTTTATGAATATATATTACAATATATGTTTGTTTTAAGATATTTTATTGAAACAAATTGCAATAAATATACGTGACCTTCAGGGAGTTAACGCAGTAATTTCACTTACTTTCATACAAGCTTCGTAAAGTTTCGAGTGTTTTTAGAGGTTTTTATCAGTTTTATGTATTTTTTTTTAAAGGGATGCTGTTTAATTTTTACAGAGTAATTCAGGAATACATTATGTATTTATTGCAGTTAATTGGGTGCTCTCGCTTCTGTTGCTTCTCTTCACGTGTGTGTGTGTAGGTTAGGTTACCATGTTGTCCTAGGCACATGTCGATTAGACACTAGGCCTGATGTATTTGCGTGCATATGTGTGTGTGTGTGCGTGCATATGTGTGTGTGTGTGTGTGTGTGTGTGTGTGTGTGTGTGTGTGTGTGTGTGTGTGTGTGTCAGTTTTGCTCTCCTCTCTCCCCTGCTCCCACGGATGCCTTGTTCTCCAGCGTTTGATTTATTAATGTAGGTATTCAGCCAGTCGTGTGTGTGTCCAGAGTGATAAATCATTCTTGGTATATGCACAGAGGAAGATATGTCCTCAAAATTTGTCGCTCTGAGCTGACCTGGCTTTGACCTCAGTCGTCGACATTTCAGCGAAAGTTTTAACCTTTAACTTCAAGCTTTGACCTTTTGACTCAGGTGATAATATTTAATCTCAGGCTTCGATATTAATTTTTTTTTTATATATTTCTAAACTAATTAATTTTATCTCGACCAAAAGCAACTATTCCTTTCGGAAAAATTTAGGTAAGAAAGATTAATTTAATTAGTAATGTTAAGTGTTAACAACCTTAATATCGACCTGTGACATTAATATTTTGTTTGACTTTACTAAAAAAAATCTTAAATTAATTTTCAACAATTAAAATATTAAGTGGTGAAATAAACTTTGACTTTAAAAAATATACTAGAGATAAAGCTTATCATCATTTTAAGAACAAGTCGGTATTTTACCGTGACTCAGGATCGTCGGTAAAACGACTGTGCATGTCATTTTACCTACGTTTTACCGTCGTTTTACCAACTAAGAAAACTAAGAAAACATTAAGTTTTACCTCCATGTTTTCTTAGTGTTCCAAGACAAGGTCCCGATCTGATGTATTAAGAGATTGTTTTGTTTTTATAATTGGCTTAATTTGGTCAAGTGACTTAAATCTAAACAAATCTAGCATTATCAGCAAGTGTAAAGAAATTGGCTTAGGCATGTAAATTATTATTATTATTAAAATCAAAAGAAGCGCTAAACTTAGGCATGTAAAGTAAAAGTCCAATTCGGATTTAGAAGCTAATACTGGATGACACTATAAGTGATGTTAATCTAAAGTAATTCACTGATAACCATACAGACAGAGGCAGAAGAAGAGATTTCTTCACATATTGAGCTCATTCTTAGGACTGAAATCATATACAGTTTGTAAGATAAACAAATTCGAGCTAGCACTGAAAGCATCCAAAAATTACCCTACCCCCTTCCCCCCACTCAGCAAAATTGAAATTAATCCCAAATTCCTGTTCTCTTATATTAAATCCAAGGCGAAGTACACCAACAATGATTAACTCTTGCTTAAGGGTGATGGAACTTTCAGTACATCATATTTAGAACACAAATAGACACAATGGCAGAACAGAAGTTTAGCTGATATGAAGTTTCGCCAGTGTAACAGTGTAGCTGACGAAATATTAGCTGAATAAAATGTTTTGTTCTGCATTTGTGTTTCAACCACCTTCCCGTCGTTCTTCATGGCTTGGAGGTCATTGACAGTATATCTATGCACTCTGCCCTTGGCCCAGACTCGTGGGAATACTAACTCACCTGGAAAAATATATAAGGCTTAAATTTACTATGCAGATTTATTCTAGACACATCGTCTCATGTTCTAAACCTGACAGTTATAACCACGTCATAATGGGAGAATTACCGACAAAATGTTAGGTAAATGGACGAAGATACAATTCACATTTTATTGTGGCAACGTTTCGCTCTCCAGCATCTTTGTCAAGCCATTACGGCTTGACGAAGCCCCTGGAGAGCGAAACGTTGTCACACTAAAATGTGACATTAGTTGCATCTGTGTCTGTTTACCCAACAGTCACACTAGCAATCACAGAATAGTATAGCAATCACAGAATAGTGAGGCAGGTTGCACACTCAAGATTCCTTGAAAGTATGCTAGAAAGTCACTCTAGTAAACATACGGGACCCAGGACAACACGGGTTTGCTTCAGGACGCTGCTGATTATTGCAACTGCTAGATCGCTAACATGGTTTTGGACGCATCGAATGACAAGCAAAATGGCAAAAATACTTGGCAATTTTTAAAGAGCTCTCAGTTACATGAATGGACAAAGTTGCTTACAATGGATGTTTGACTAAAATTAGAATATGCAGCTGTGAAATAGTGTCCGCACAAAAAAAAAAAAGGAAAAGCTAAAACAAAACTAAAATAAAAATGGAAAAAGCTAAAACAAAACTAAAATAAAAATGGAAAAAGCTAAAACAAAACTAAAATAAAAATGGAAAAAGCTAAAACAAAAAAAAAAAACCAGAGTTCATAGAGCTTGATGTAATGTGTTACGAAGAAATGTCCAAGCATAAACATGTTTTAACTGACTGCTAAGAGGAAAATAGACGTAAATGCAACTATACTGAAGAATATATAATAAAAGTTTTATGATCATCAATAGGGAGAACAAAAGACCAAAGATATAAACTAAGAAAAAAGAGAAGCAGAAAGGATACTAAGAAATTTTCTTCTCAATTATAAAATAAAGGAACGGAAGTACGTAGCATTTGCTACAACCAGTGGAAATATAATAAACAAAATTGTACCATGCATTATAACATTATCAAGAGTAGCGATGACATTTCCCTGAAGGCCAGGGGATGTGACTTGACCCCTACAAACAAATAGGTGAACTCCCTCTCCCAAAGTAGACTAAGTAAGAAAAAAACAAATGAATTTTGACTAAATCCATCTCCACTGAGGTCCTTTTAAGCAAGCGAGAAAGAAAGCACGTACATGAGCGCACACAAAAATACACACGTACACACACACACACACACACACACGTACACACACACACGCACACACAACCATTGTTTAACAGTTCTCCTCAGTCACCACACAAGGAAAGAGCCGAAATCAGGGTTTGTCTGGAAACTCAATATGGTGTTGTACGCCAAGTCAAGAATTCTTTTTCCAGAAAGTCTTTCGTGGGGTTCAGCAAGTTTAAAACCCCACAGATTGGCTGGAAAGTGAGGGAGAGGAGGCAGTGGATTCTCAGTATTGCAGGATAGTCAGGAATACATGTTGTGGGAGTGAGGAAAGTCACTGTGAGAAGAAAGGCCAACATGAGGTAGACTGCAGGACTATAAAAGTCCTTCATAATTACTCATCAGAATTTGCGAGATAAAATCTTTAAGTATTGGTCTCGTCCACTGAACATGAAGTGATGCGAAGTAGCACAGCTGTACATGTGTGTGTATGTACATGTGTGTGTATGTACTCAGCTCCTGGCCTTGCCTCTTAATATGCAACTTGCCAAATTTACGCCATCAGAGGATCATGTCCCAAAAGCTTAGTCTGCGTAGGTGGAAATTTGAAATTTTGCTGACATTGTTAACCTAACTTGGAACCATTGGAGTAATCAGACTTGGAACTGTTGGATTCAGAGAAATTACTGAGGACTGCTTTTTCTCATAGGATTCGAGCTTTGAGAGTTGGTGGACATTCTTCAAAGAAAACTTGGCATTCAATTTGAACAGTGTTAATTGTGTCTAGGCAATTTTACTAAATAATTCTATTTTCACGTAATAACTAGAGAATACCTCTTCCGATCGTCTTCAAACACTGGGAGCAGATTCATCTTAATGCAGAGTTATTCTGAATTGATTTTTTGCAGTAAAGGAACGAATTTCATTGAAAATATCAATGAAATTTAATTTTCTTGAGAAAAATATTAACAATTATTGTACAAATTATTTTTTTATATAGAATGGAATATATATATATATATATATATATATATATATATATATATATATATATATATATATATATATGTATGTGTGTGTGTGTGTGTGTGTGTGTGTGTAAAAGAAAACTGATTAATATTAAAAAAGAGCTCGCCCTTTTATTTCGTTTTCTAAATTTCACAAGTTTCGTGAGTCATTTAATACCTTTTAAGTGGTTCCTTGATTTTTTATTTCGTTCCAACAAAGTTTTTTTTATAACTTGACAAGGCCATACCGATATCAATTTTTAAACTCACGTTTAGTGTACCAGCGGAAGGGTTCATGCAAATATTGGCAGGTTCAGGTGCCCTGTGATCAAAGTTACCTAGACAATTCCTCCTGACACTTTCTTTCCTTACCACAATTTAAGAATGTCTAGTCCGGTCGGTTTCATTGATTCATAAAGGCGTATCCTAACAGAAGGTCGCTGGGAATCGTTTAGGAGAATATAGTTATCATTTTGATAATTTTGTGTAAAACTGTATGAAGTTTTTTCTCGGTAAATCGATTAAAATTTAATTAAGTATTTTATGACATATAAAACGCGTTTTTTCTCCCCCAAGAAGTCTCTTGAAAATTCACCCTGCGCCTTATATACTCAAGGGTAGGCTTTGGGTTACTGGCAAGTGCTGTATTATAAAATGACAAGCAGTTTATTATAGCAATAAAGTTGTAATACTCGTAATGCTCGTGCGCCTTATATGCCGGAAAATGCGGCATAACTTTTAATCACTGATATTTAATAGCTGACGTATCTTATAGTCATGATACCACTCCTATTTTTATGCATGTGCAAATTTATCAGTAAAATGAAACGGTTAAAAAATTTGGTATCTTTTCAGTCTGTGGAAAAACCGGAGAATATTTTTATATGATAGACTTCAAACTTTAAGCGCAGGTATACTTTCCTGAACATATGCCTTGCCTTTGGGCTGCATGAGTCCCAATTTGCAATTTTTAAACCAATTTTGATGATTTTCATTCAGTATATAAAGAATGTCTATTCTGACTGGATTAAAACTATCATAACTGATGCATTTCATGAAAAGAATTATATCATAGGTGTAAATCTGTATATACTCTACATTTGACCGGCTTCAAACTTTCAACATTAGTGTGCCTTACTAAGAAGTAAATTTAGTATTTCCATGGTCTTTGTAGCCTCTTTTAGTTTTCAGTTTGATAGACCTGTTTCTTAGTGGAATAGAGAAAAAACATGAAACTCCAGATTTTTTTTTCTCCTCTGGACCACAAAGAAATAGATCTATCAAGCTGAAAACAAAGTGACCTCTCTCGGATCGTCCAGCTACCAAAATGCACTTACTACTGTTTGTACAACGTTCTTAACATCCATTAACTTCCTTCAAGGCTTAATACACAACTTCAAAACGCCTTATTCTATCAGCTAGAAATTTTCAACTCTGATGAACTATATATAGGTGTAGGTTCTTGAAACAAATGGCATATGCAGGTACCAATTGGCTTTTATATAGACCATTCCAGATTTTAGTTTTCATGTGATAACTTGGTAACCTCTTCCGATGGGTTAGGTTAGGTATGGTTTGTCAGGAAATAGGACAAGTGTTTCCTGTCGCAGGTCATAGTCCTCGGTCAGATGACCGAGGACTTCCGCTGGCTTACCGGTCCACCCCTTTAAAAATTAAGGTTATAATTATAACCACCAACGCTGATGGGGTTTGCTTTTTCTGACGGCGTTCAGTTTCATTACTGGTGTATCCTACTACTCCACTACCAGCATTACCTCTACCACTACTTCCAGTACCAGCATTACCTCTACCACTACTTCCACTACCAGCATTACCTCTACCACTACTTCTCCACTTTCTTCTTTCTGCCTTTCTTTGTCCCATCCCTGTTCCCCTCCTCTCATATATATATATATATATATATATATATATATATATATATATATATATATATATATATATATATATATATATATATATATATATATATAGTTATAGGTAATACATATTTTAAGAAAAGAGGATAAATAAGTATACAAGATATGATGTAGGGCGTAATGACAGTAGTTTGTTGGACTATGTATTGGTAGATAAAAGACTGTTGAGTAGACTTCAGGATGTACATGTTTATAGAGGGGCTACAGATATATCAGATCACTTTTTAGTTATAGCTACAGTGGGAGTAAAAGGTAGATGGGATACAAGGAAAATAGAATCAGTAAGTAAAAGAGAGGTGAAGGTTTATAAACTAAAAGAGGAGGCAGTTAGGTAAGATATAAACAACTATTGGAGGATAGATGGGTTAGTGAGAGTGTAGGCAATGGGGTCGAAAATGTATGGGGTAGATTTAAAAATGTAGTGTTAGTGTGTTCAGCAGAAGTTTGTGGTTACAGGCGAGTGGGTGCAGGAGGGAAGAGGAGCGATTGGTGGAATGATGATGTAAAGAGAGTAGTAAGGGAGAAAAAGTTAGCATATGAGAGGTTTTTACAAAGTAGAAGTGATGCAAGGAGGGAAGAGTATATGGAGAGAAAAGAGAGGTTAAAAGAGTGGTGAAGCAATGTAAAAAGAGAGCAGATGAGAGAGTGGGTGAGATGTTATCAGCAAATTTTGTTGAAAATAAGAAAAAGTTTTGGAATGAGATTAATAAGTTGAGGAAGCCTAGAGAACAAATGGATTTGACAGTTAAAAATAGGAGAGGAGAGTTATTAAATGGAGAGTTAGAGGTATCGGGAAGATGGAGAGAATATTTTGAGGATTTGTTAAATGTTGATGAAGACAGGGAAGCTGTGATTTCGTGTGTAGGGCAAGGAGGAATAACATCTTGTAGGAGTGTGGAAGAGCCAGTTGTGGGTGTAGGGAAGTTCGTGAGGCAGTGGGTAGAATGAAAGGGGTAAGGCAGCTGGGATTGATGGGATAAAGATAGAAATGTTAAAAGCAGGTGGGGATATAATTTTGGAGTGGTTGGTGCTATTATTTAATAAATGTATGGAAGAGGGTAAGGTACCTAGGGATTGGCAGAGAGCGTGTATTGTTCCTTTGTATAAAGGCAAAGGGGACAAAAGAGAGTGCAAAAATTATAGGGGAATAAGTCTGTTGAGTGTACCTGGTAAAGTGTATGGTAGAGTTATTATTGAAAGAATTAAGAGTAAAACAGAAAGCAGGATAGCAGATGAACAAGGGGCTTTAGGAAAGGTAGGGGTGTGTAGACCAAGTGTTTACAGTGAAACATATAGGTGAACAGTATTTGGATAAGGGTAAAGATGTTTTTGTGGCATTTATGGATTTGGAAAAGGCGTATGATAGGGTAGATAGGGGGCAATGTGGCAGATGTTGCAGGTGTATGGAATAGGAGGAAGGTTACTGAAAGCAGTGAAGAGTTTTTATGAGGATAGTGAGGCTCAGGTTAGAGTGTGTAGGAGGGAAGGGGGACTATTTCCCAGTAAAAGTGGGCCTTAGACAAGGATGTGTGATGTCACCGTGGTTGTTCAATATATTTATAGATGGGGTTGTAAGAGAAGTGAATGCGAGGGTCTTGGCAAGAGGTGTTGGGCTAAAAGATAAAGAAGCAAATACAAAGTGGGAGTTGTCACAGTTGCTTTTGCTGATGACACTGTGCTTTGGGAGATTCTGAAGAGAAGCTGCAGAGGTTGGTGGATGAATTTGGTAGGGTGTGTAAAAGAAGAAAATTGAAAGTGAATATAGGAAAGAGTAGGGTGATGAGGATAACAAAAAGAATAGGTGACGAAAGATTGGATATCAGATTGGAGGGAGAGAGTATGGAGGAGGTGAATGTATTCAGATATTTGGGAGTGGATATGTCGGCGGATGGGTCTATGAAGGATGAGGTGAATCATAGAATTGATGAGAGGAAAAGGGTGAGTGGAGCACTTCGGAGTCTGTGGAGACAAAGAACCTTGTCCATGGAAGTAAAGAGGGAATGTATGAGAGTATAGTTATACCAACGCTCTTATATGGGTGTGAAGCATGGGTGATGAATGTTGCAACGAGGAGAAGGCTGGAGGCAGTGGAGATGTCATGTCTGAGGTCAATGTGTGGTGTGAATATAATGCAGAGAATTCGGAGTTTGGAAATTAGGAGGAGGTGCGGGATTACCAAAACGATTGTTCAGAGAGCTGAGGAGGGGTTGTTGAGGTGGTTTGGACATGTAGAGAGAATGGAACGAGACAGAGTGACTTCGAGAGTGTATAAATCTGTAGTGGAGGGAAGGCGGGTAGGGGTCGGCCTAGGAAAGGTTGGAGGGAGGGGTAAAGGAAGTTTTGTGTGCGAGGGCTTGGACTTCCAGCAAGCATGTGTGAGCGTATTTGATAGGAGTGAATGGAGGCATATGGTTTTAATACTTGACGTGCTGTTGGAGTGTGAGCAAAGTAACATTTATGAAGGGATTCAGGAAACCGGCAGGCCGGACTTGAGTTCTGGAGATGGGAAGTACAGTGCCGGCACTCTGAAGGAGGGGTGTTAATGTTGCAGTTTTATAACTGTAGTGTAAAGCACCCTTCTGGCAAGACAGTGATGGAGTGAATGATGATGAAAGTTTTTCTTTTTCGGGCCACCCTGCCTTGGTGGGAATCGGCCGATGTGTTAATAAAAAAAAAATAATATATATATATATATATATATATATATATATATATATATATATATATATATATATATATATATATATATATACACACACACTGGCGCTCTCTCCTTCGTGTGTTAGTGTGACTTTTAAATGGACCAAGTCGGACCGAAACGTAGTTATAAGTTTCTCTATGTGCGGGTTATTTGTGTAGTGTACCTAGAAAGTTGGTATTGTTCGTGGAATGAATAGTTACGATTTGGTCAATATTAATTTCGAAATACTATAGTAGTATTCATTCAATAGCTGGATTTTGCTGCTTCTGAGCGGCATCAAATGGATGTAGGGAATTTGGATTTAGATTATGTGGGTGCAAATTTCTCAAATTAACTAATGCAGTTAATAAACTTTTAATTTCTAGATTCTGTGCAATAACTGAAAAATTCTCGTCTAACTAATAGTACTAATTTATCACAAATTATATACACTGCTGGATCTAAGCAGGAGTCTACTGGCAGGGCTGCATCTGCTCTTGTTGACACCTCACTAGTTAAGAACGATAGGAACTTGGATGAGTTCTCAACGATATCCTCATTGCCTTACGGATTTCTCCTGATTCAGACAGATTCCAATACTCTGTATGAGGCCCATCAAGTGTGACGGAATATGATAGGAAAAGATAGTCAGGTGTTATTCTAGTGTATATCTGAGGTCATATAAAATAAGGAGGTAGAAACACACCACTACTGGCGTATTCAAATAAAAATGGTCGGCTTCCAACTTTTAGTGCTGACGTGTTTTTCTCAAAGGAAGTTTCGCCTTATTTTTGGGTTGTGTAACTTTTAATTTGCATATATCATTAAAGAAACTGGTTTCCAAGAAATAAGTGGGGAATGTCTCTTCTGGTCGGCTTTAAACATTAAAGGCTGGTGAATGTTACCTAGAGAAAAGTTTGGATTAATATCCATTTTGTTTCTTAAAGTAATTGGAGAAAATTAAAATACGGATTTTCATGTGATTATTTGCTTGCCCTCCTTCGATTAGCTTAAAAATTCAATGTCGATAACTTAATAAGTCAACTTCCGAGCAGTTTCAAATTTTAGGTTATGGTACATTTTGTGATATTCATCTGTGTGATGATTAGATCAATCCTTTGCAAACTCGCCTCCAACATTCACAGCTGGTATTTCTTATTAGGTTTGAATTAGTTGGAACTGTGTAGGTCCTAATTTGCCATTTTGGGAAAATTGTGCTATTATTTTCCATGTGATAACTTGTGAATGCCTTTCCTGAATCGCATTAAAACTTCATATCTTTACCTGCGTTACAAAGCTACGCCGCACTCTGCACTATTCCAGTCACGTGCGTTGAAATACAGAGCGTACTGATGTTGTGAAATATGGAGGCACCTTTCTTGGATCGACCTACGATCGAAATACATCTATTTAGTAAAAACATTTGCTAGAAGTATTAGTAGGTAGGTAGTAGAAATAGCAGCAGCGTCTGCGTCTCCCTGGGCTAGTAGTCACTGTCAAACCTTCGAAAACATGTTGTTGTTGTTATTGTTCTTGGAAAGAAAAAGTTTTAATGAATGGAGAGGCGGAGGTGGAAGTCTGACTATTAAGTTTGTTGGCAACACCGAGAAAGCAACACAAATCAGCTTATAGCTGGCAGAGCGCTGAGACTAAGTGCATGGCAGAGTGGGCCCTGGTGGGCGGCAGGGTGGGTCATGGTGAGCGGCGGAGTGGGCCCTGGTGGGCGGCAGAGTGAGCCCTGATGGGCAAAACGATGGGCCCTAGTGGACGGCAGGGTGGGCTCTGGTGGGCGTCGGCATGGTAGCCCTGGTGGGAAACAGGGTGTGCCCGGGTAGGCGGCAGGGTGTGTAGCTAGGTATGTGAGTTATATTTTACACTAAGGGTAAATTATTTATAAACGTCAAGTTGTGTATCTTTCAACAATGTTAATTTAACGTACTGGGACCAGTCATCTCAAAATATTTCCACTTTTGATAAACCTTCACATACCTTTGCTAATTCTGTTATCTCCATGCATTAAAGATCTACAACCACACACAACAAACTCACGAAATCGTAATAATACGTTTGGAAACTAACCACGGACCGGGAGGATTCTGACTTATAGCGAGGGTTCGAGATTTATAACATTCTTTTAAACATTTATTGCTGTACGTACGTTGAGGTGTCTCCACGTTTTAAACACTTACTGCTGTACGTACGTTGAGGTGTCTCCACGTTTTAAACACTTACTGCTGTACGTACGTTGAGGTGTCTCCACGTTTTAAACACTTACTGCTGTACGTACGTTGAGGTGTCTCCACGTTTTAAACACTTACTGCTCTACGTACGTTGAGGTGTCTCCACGTTTTAAACACTTACTGCTCTACGTACGTTGAGGTGTCTCCACGTTTTAAACACTTACTGCTGTACGTACGTTGAGGTGTCTCCACGTTTTAAACACTTACTGCTGTACGTACGTTGCGGTGTCTCCACGTTTTAAACACTTACTGCTGTACGTACGTTCATCATCAAGTATCGTGTATTTTTATTTAGCAGGAGAAAATAACAATAATTTTTTAACTATTTTGTAAGATTTAAATATTCGATTTTATTTATTATGTATTTTCAAAATATTATTTCCAATACCCGTATTCCCACGTAAATTTAAAATAACATTACTCCACACCCGCTGGACAAGCGCATCTTTACGAAAAAAAAATCATTTGCTCCCAAAGTATATCATTGTATATTATATAAAATTTCTTGAAAAAAATGCTGTATGTATTCTAAAGTAAATATAAATATCACACATTCTCCCAGTATTTTTATTCTTTAAAATAAACCTCGCTAATATTTACCATTATATGAAATTATATACACCAGCATCACTAGCAGTTATCTATCAAATATGTAAAGCAGCAGCAGACAACCAGTGATACGGTGGTGTCCCACAGAAGATCCAGTATATCTTCCTCATCTCCAAAAGTCAAGATGATTGGTTATGCGTTAAAAGGCGAAAGCTCTATGTCGAAAGTCAAGTAAAAAGTAAAAGGTTATGCATCAAGGTCAAATGCTATGCGTTAAGGATGGAAATGGTGCTTCAAGGTAAACAAAAAAATGATGCGTCAAGGTTGAAAAATATATTTGTCAAAATTCGTACGTCAAGAATAAAAATCATGCGTTGAGATAAAAATTCATGAATCAAAATCAAGAATGAGTCAAGGTAAAATGTAATGTGTCACTAGTAAAATATCATGCGTCAAGGTAAAATGTCATTCGTCAAAGTTACAAATCATACAGGTTCTACCACTTGTGTCCGCCGACCCCGGCCATAACTCACCATCATTTATCAACAGCCCAAAATAACCTATATTTTCAAAGCTCAAAATATCAATGAATAATGTCACGTGAAAGATACTTTGCCTTCTTTTCTGAGCTCATGATTTATTACTGGCTTGGTTCTGGTCGCTGCTTCATCCCAGCTCTGAACTCCCTGATACTGGACACAATGCTGAAATGCGACACTGACGAAGGTAGCTAATATAGGATTTCAAACGTTAAATGACTAGTTGCAGGCTGGAAAATGATAGCTGAGATGTACAGGATGACTTGTTAAGTAAAAGAACACATGTGCAACTAATGGGTTTTGTGCAACTAATGGGTTTTGTGCAACTAATGAGTTTTGTGCAACTAATGGGTTTTGTGCAACTAATGAGTTTTGTCAAGCGAAACGTTGCCACAGTACAATGTCGCATTAATTGCACATGTGTCCTTTTATCAAACATATTATAGGTATTCTAACATTACTACGACAGGATGACTGAACAAGATGGTGCTCATAAATTATCGCCGACACACACATACAGTAACACATATATACATTACACATTTTGAGCTCAAAAGTTAATCATCACTGTGAATTAATAACGATCACAGATAATAAATAAATAATGAAGATATAAATATTATTATTATTATTAGTAGTAGTAGTATATTCACGAAAAAGCGCTACATCTGTACGGGTTATAAAGCGCCTGGGGATGGGAGGACATGGGAGTTGAACCCTAGAAAGGGAGGGGTAACCCAATTTCCTTGGAACAAGAGCCTTTCACGGGCATCAAGACACCTTCATAGAAGAAAACAACCTAACTCCTCCAAATAATCGAACATTACAAAAAGTAATAACACCATCGCCGATCATTTCTTATTTCACTGGGAAGTGAAGAATTAGCATTCAAGTGAAAGGTTGGAAATAAAATATTGCCACTGCTCTTACCTTGATTAAATAACTCTTGTCTTTCTGCTGACGCAATCAAATCACATACCTTTAAACATTACAACAACAAAAAAAAAAAAGGTTAAGCTTAGAAGTGCGAGAGCAAAGTGAAAGGAATGAGAGAGTGAACATGGAAGGGGATGAGAGGATGCATGCCGGACGCACGAGGAAATTTGAAATGAAGCAGGAAGCAAGCCAGGATGGATGACTCTGAAAGCCTGCCAGAGTTTTGTGTGAGGAGTGAGGCACCATGACGTTGTCTTGTGTGAGGCACCATGACGTTGTCTTGTGTGAGGCACCATGACGTTGTCTTGTGTGAGGAGTGAGACACCATGACGTTGTCTTGTGTGAGGCACCATGACGTTGTCTTGTGTGAGGCACCATGACGTTGTCTTGTGTGAGGCACCATGACGTTGTCTTGTGTGAGGCACCATGACGTTGTCTTGTGTGAGGCACCATGACGTTGTCTTGTGTGAGGCACCATGACGTTGTCTTGTGTGAGCACCATGACGTTGTCTTGTGTGAGGCACCATGACGTTGTCTTTGTGAGCACCATGACGTTGTCTTGTAGGCACCATGACGTTGTCTTGCGTGAGGCACCATGACGTTGTCTTGCGTGAGGCACCATGACGTTGTCTTGTGTGAGGCACCATGACGTTGTCTTGTGTGAGGCACCATGACGTTGTCTTTGTGAGGCACCATGACGTTGTCTTGTGTGAGGCACCATGACGTTGTCTTGTGTGAGGCACCATGACGTTGTCTTGTGTGAGGCACCATGACGTTGTCTTGTGTGAGGCACCATGACGTTGTCTTGTGTGAGGCACCATGACGTTGTCTTGTGTGAGGCACCATGACGTTGTCTTGTGTGAGGCACCATGACGTTGTCTTGTGTGAGGCACCATGACGTTGTCTTGTGTGAGGCACCATGACGTTGTCTTGTGTGAGGCACCATGACGTTGTCTTTGTGAGGCACCATGACGTTGTCTTGTGTGAGGCACCATGACGTTGTCTTGTGTGAGGCACCATGACGTTGTCTTGTGTGAGGCACCATGACGTTGTCTTGTGTGAGGCACCATGACGTTGTCTTGTGTGAGGCACCATGACGTTGTCTTGTGTGAGGCACCATGACGTTGTCTTGTGTGAGGCACCATGACGTTGTCTTGTGTGAGGAGTGAGGCACCATGACGTTGTTTTGTGTGAGGCACCATGACGTTGTCTTGTGTGAGGTGTGAGGCACCATGACATTGTCTTGTGTGAGGAGTGAGGCACCATGACGTTGTCTTGTGTGAGGAGTGAGGCACCATGACGTTGTTTTTGTGAGTGAGGCACCATGACGTTGTTTTGTGTGAGGCACCATGACGTTGTCTTGTGTGAGGAGTGAGGCACCATGACGTTGTTTTGTGTGAGGCACCATGACGTTGTCTTGTGTGAGGTGTGAGTCACCATGACATTGTCTTGTGTGAGGAGTGAGGCATCATGACATTGTCTTGTGTGAGGAGTGAGGCACCATGACATTGTCTTGTGTGAGGAGTAAGGCACCATGACGTTGTCTTGTGTGAGGAGTGAGGCACCACGACGTTGTCTTGTGTGGAAGATAATAGACTATGCTCGATTGGGGTAACTAGTGACATGGTCCTCAGACAAATAGAGAAATTAAAACCTAACAAATCCCCAGGCCCTGATGAACTGTTTGCAAGAGTTTTAAAGGAATGTAAAGAGGAACTTAGCAAACCTTTGGCAAATCTTTTCAATATATCACTACAAACTGGCATAGTGCCAGACAAGTGGAAAAGAGCAAATGTAATACCTATTTACAAGGCAGGTGACAGGTCCTTAGCTTCGAACTATAGACCAATAAGCCTTACCTCCATAGTTGGTAAATTTATGGAATCAATAATTGCCGAGGCAATTCGTAGCCATCTTGAAAAGCATAAATTGATTAATGAATCTCAACACGGTTTTACTAAGGGGCGTTCCTGTCTTACGAATTTACTAACTTTTTTCACTAAGGTGTTTGAGGAGGTAGATCATGGTAATGAATATGATATTGTGTATATGGACTTCAGTAAGGCTTTCGATAAAGTTCCACATCAGAGGCTACTGAGGAAACTTAAGGCACACGGAATAGCAGGAGAAATTTTTCCTGGGTAGAGGCATGGTTGACAAATAGGCGGCAGAGAGTTTGCATAAATGGAGAGAAATCAGAATGGGGCGCGTCTCAAGCGGTGTTCCACAGGGGTCAGTTTTGGGCCCCTGTTGTTTACAATTTACATAAACGACATAGATGAGGGAATAAATAGTAACATAAGTAAATTTGCTGATGACACCAAAATAGGTCGTCCAATTCATTCAAATGAGGACATTAGAGCACTCCAGGATGATTTGAATAGACTGATGCAGTGGTCGGAGAAGTGGCAGATGCAGTTTAATGTAAACAAATGCAAAGTTCTAAATGTTGGGCAGGACAATAACCATGCCACATATAAGCTGAATAATGTAGATCTTATTACTTGTGATTGCGAGAAGGATTTAGGAGTTCTGGTTAGTAGTAATCTGAGGCCAAGACAACAGTGCATAAGTGTTCGCAATAAAGCTAACAGAATCCTTGGCTTCATATCAAGAAGTATAAATAATAGAAGTCCTCAGGTTGTTCTACAACTCTATATATCTTTGGTTAGGCCTCATTTAGATTATGCTGCACAGTTCTGGTCACCGTATTACAGAATGGATATAAATGCACTGGAAAACGTACAAAGGAGGATGACAAAGTTGATCCCATGTATCAGAAATCTTCCCTATGAGGATAGACTGAGGGCCCTGAATCTGCACTCTCTAGAAAGGCGTAGAATTAGGGGGGATATGATTGAGGTGTATAAATGGAAAACAGGAATAAATAAAGGGGATGTAAATAGCGTGCTGAAAATATCCAGCCAAGACAGGACTCGCAGCAATGGTTTCAAGTTGGAAAAGTTCAGATTCAGGAAGGATATAGGAAAGCACTGGTTTGGTAATAGAGTTGTGGATGAGTGGAACAAACTCCCGAGTACCGTCATAGATGCTAAGACGTTGTGTAGTTTTAAAAATAGGTTAGATAAATACATGGGTGGGTGTGGATGGGTGTGAATTTGGACCTGACTAGCTTGTATTACCAGGTCAGTAGCTGTACTAATTCCTTAAGTGGAAGTGACCTGACCAGGTGGTCGGCTGACCAGGTGGTCAACTAGACAATTATATGAGTGGGTGCTGTTGGGTGTGAGTTGGTCCTGACTAGCCTGTGCTAGGTCAGATGCAGTGTTCCCTCCTTAAGTGAATGTAACCTGACCTGGCTGGGTCGGGGCTTAAGCCGTTGGAGATTTGGACGTGCCTCGCATGGGCCAGTAGGCCTGCTGCAGTGTTCCTTCTTTCTTATGTTCTTATGTGTGAGGTGTGAGGCACCATGGCAGTGAATCTTTTACAGATATTTTTAGTAGTTACTTTTCTACTTGAGCGCACGGCCTTTCACCATCCCTTGACCACTCATGGTGCCCACCCAGCACTCCAACCCACCCAGCACACCCGCCAACCTAGTATCCACCTCCCAGATAACCTGAATACCCCAGCAAGCCCCGACCACTTAACTCCCGCATTCAACACGTGCAATACGTCTTCTCGAGTCTGCTAGCAATAAGGCAAACAGTTACAGCACAACTGCACTCTGGAAAGGGAAATGATCCTAGGTTTAAAACTGGAGCGTGAACGGAAGCAATGGTAGTTTTAAGAGCAGTCTGAAGGTTTTGAAGGTATTCTTGGAACCAGAGACGGTGCTCAACACCAGTATAAACCTGACAGTGTTCTACAGTATAAAGCTGACAGTGCTCTACAGTATAAAGCTGACAGTGCTCTACAGTATAAAGCTGACAGTGCTCTACAGTATAAAGCTGACAGTGCTCTACAGTATAAAGCTGACAGTGCTCTACAGTATAAAGCTGACAGTGCTCTACAGTATAAACCTGACAGTGCTCTACACTATAAACCTGACAGTGCTCTACAGTATAAACCTGACAGTGCTCTACAGTATAAACCTGACTGCTCTACAGTATAAACCTGACAGTGCTCTACAGTATAAACCTGACAGTGCTCTACAGTATAAACCTGACAGTGCTCTACAGTATAAACCTGACAGTGCTCTACAGTATAAACCTGACAGTGCTCTACAGTATAAACCTGACAGTGCTCTACAGAATAAACCTGACAGTGCTCTACAGAATAAACCTGACAGCACTCTACAGTATAAACCTAACAGTGCTCTACACTACCGTAAATCTTACACCGCTCTACACCAGTGTAAATCATACACAGTGCTCTACACCAATGTAAATCTTACACAGTGCTTTACACCAATGTAAATCTTACACAGTGCTTTACACCAGTGTAAATCTTACATGCTGCCACCGTCTGTGGCCTCTGTATATCACTTCATGTTAACATTCTCTCTGCTTCAGCCACATTTTTCCAAGGACAGAACAAAGACTACAAAATTATCACAAATCGCTACCTCTGTGTGTAACAAAATTGACACCGGTTTCTCTCTCAGTCTCTCTCTCTCTCTCTCTCTCTCTCTCTCTCTCTCTCTCTCTCTCTCTCTCTCTCTCTCTCTCTCTCTCTCTCTCTCTCTCTCATTCATACAGGCACGGGGTCTGTAATACAGTATTACAGACCGAGTATACAGTATTACTAACACTGTATGACTTAGTGACTCGGCTCCATTCCTTTGCATCAAGTGCCCTTCAGTATCACGTCGCCTCCCTTTCATAAGAACATAAGAATGGGGGAACACTGCATTAGGCCTACTGGTCTATACAAGGCAAGTTCTTCTCAAAACCACCCACTCCCACCCACCCAAGACAATGGTGCTAAAGAACTATTGTTTCACGAAATTGGACTCCTCCTCCTGTTTCTTTTTTCCAAAGAAATTAATAATTCACCAGAAATATGGGTAAAATAATTAAAAAAATGCAGTATAAAATGCTCTTTATAGATGAAATATTGTTTAATAAAAATGCAAGCGTCTTCAGTGATTCTTCTCCACAAATAGACCAACATGTATGTACTAGAGAAGTCAAAGTCTCTTTGGAAAACTTAAATCACATTACCATCTCGCTCTATCTCACTCCACTCAACACACAAAAATACACACAAACTCGACTACTCTCCTAAGTTTGAGACATTTTATTTCAAAGTTTGGGAGCACCGCACGAAAATTATTCCTACAAAACGTCCTTGGTAAAAAAAAAAATTCCCGAGAAATGAATTCTCAGCTTCCATTTTAATCCATTACAAGGGGGAGAGCTTGACTTTTTAATTAAGTTAAGCATTTTATCGCTAAGTTTGATTCACATCTTCAAAAGGTCTCTCTTTTTTTTTTTTTTTAGTACTACGTGTCCCTTCATAGTGGACAGAGGTTTCTCCTTCTCAAGACACGCTGCAGCATATCTAAATCTGCTTTTATTATGCCATCTGTATTTGCAGTAGACTGAGTTTTCGCGCTTCTGAGATTTAGGAAGGATAGGGAAGTGGATAAGACAAAGTTTGAAAGAGAAAAGTTATCGAGGCAGCCTGCGTGTGCTAGTGTGTCGGGGAGTACTGGCACTATCACTTACCCCAGCAAGTGAATATATGTGGTGAAACAATAATTGAGGTCATTGCCCATCTAACGTGCACTTACACAGAAATACTGAAGAAGTTTCTTGAACATAATAAGTTGTGAGGAATGACTTTCAATGAATAAACATAAGAACGGACCAGGACTCGAACCGTGATCCTGGCATGTAGCAGGTCCAACGACGTATCACGGAGGCTTCTAATGAAAGTCTCGTAGGTCAGTGGTACAGCGTTTGACCTGCAACGCTCCAAAACTATGGTTCACTTTCCGGTGTGTGTATATATATATGTTGTGTCGAATAGGTAAAACTGGTCAATTAACAAGAACTCTAAAATTAAGTCCTTTCTAAAAATTTCTGTTATGCATTTAAATACAGTGGACCCCCGGTTAACGGCCATAATTCGTTCCAGAATGCTGTTCAAGTGCTGTTACCGAACGAATTTATTAACTTAAGGAATAATGTAAATTAGTCTTTTTGGACCCCCAAACATACACTTACAAAATCACTTAAAAAAATACACTTACATAAATGTTAGTGTTTGGAGCCGGCCGTTAACCGGGGGTCCACTGTATATATTTTTTTCATTTACGTTAATATAAAATTAATGATTTTGTACAAAAAGAACTTTGTTTTACATAAGTTTACAGTAATTTGATAATAAACAAACACAATGAAATATATTTTTTTCGTTGGGTTCAGAATGATTTTTGCGAAATTATTGCATACACAAATTTTCGCTTGCCTTATTCGGCAAGAAGAGCGTTGCTATTTAAGCCAAAATCGCAAGTTTTACCTATTCGGCAAGACATATATATATATATATATATATATATATATATATATATATATATATATATATATATATATATATATATATATATATATATATATATATTATTTTCCAAATTTATGATATTTAAGAAATTTAGGGCATATGAAGGCTCACTCCACCACGTGCAATATTAATCGATGGCAAATCAACGGCATGAATCTCAGCAAGGAAATCGACAAAAATGTTGGTAATTATTATATTCATAAAGGGTAAACCCAAAGTAAAGGAGTCAACGTCTGGAAAATGAATAATAAAAAGGCAAATGTGGATACAGGAAAATTACGATTTAAAAACCGGTCGGACAAACACTTTACAAATTTAATTTCTAAGTATGCCAATCTACAGGATTGGCTGTGGTGAATGAGGTAAAACTAAGGCCACAAGGCATTTTTGCAATGGTCACTAATGCCTTGATGTTACTCTAATTCATGGACTACTAAGGATGCATAGTTGATCAGTACTAGCGGTGGGTTATTGAACTATATTGGAAATAGTCATAGACGGGTCATCTAAGAATTAGACCCGTGTCAGGACGCAGTTCCTGACTAATCAAGTAAAAAAGTCATCGTTGTCGTCAGGATGAGCAGCAGGAGCAGCAGCCTCTGGAACAGCAGCAGCAGCCACAGCAGCAGTAGTACCAGCAACCGCAAACACAAAATTTCTGCCTTCTTTCCAAATAAATGTCCGTACATGCTTTAAAAAATGACGTGGAAATCATCCTCGTCCCCTTTCTCATGTCGGCTATCCTGACCTTTAATATTCAAACAAAAGATAGAGATAGCTAGACTATTGTTTAGTACGCCTCAGCACATCACCCTTATACAGACACCTGAGGTCTTCCGATATTTCTAATACCTAAGTACTTTCATGTAATTCTAAAACAATATTCAAGACCAACAACCACATTACTTTTATTGTATCGGCTTGGTAAAGCTCCTGGAGAGCGAAACGTAACCCAAATAAAACCTCTCATTAGTTGCTCATGTGTCCTTTTACCTACCATACCACATATCTCTCCGGACGCCCTTCCATATCAGCTGGTGGAGCGACATTGCACATGTCCAATCGATGTTCTTCCCTTCCCCGCTACCCAGACGTACAAATGTAAACTATACCAAAATTCTCGATTTCTCACCAGGCATACCATTGTGTTTATAGGAAGGCTCTGAACAAGCTTTGGATTATATATCGCTTAGGGAATATTAAGTAATCCAAGGAAGGAAATGATGGATGTAATTTCTTGGATCAAGAACCTTTCAAAAGTTTCAAAGCACCGCCATTAGAAAGATAGTCAATGGAGCATAGATTACATATATTTTAAATATAACGCAGACCAGAGGGCTACAATTTTACTAAGATAAATATTTCGGAGCACAGCTAGAGAAAGACAAAAGTTCATTAAGACTTCATGTTATGCCTCCTCCTATGCTGAATAATATGGTAGTGTCAAATGTTTATGTAAGCACATAACGTTCTTCATATTGCTATAATCGTTGAACACAAAATGTATACGTATAGTGAATACATTCCTAACCTGGTAATTAAATATTAAAATACAATGTTTTTCATGTTCTATGCTAAACTGAGGGCAGCTACTGTTGATGTAGCATCTCACTTAAATTTCATGTGTCGTATGCAGGAAATATTTTAATACGAAAAACACTATTCACAAATTGCTACACGTCAGCTCCAAAAAATACGAAACAAACAAAATCAAGCATTCTGTTCATGACTGATAGTTTTTTAAACTTTGAAGGGATGACTGTTTTATAATTCCTTCAACAGAGCCCGGTCATGTTTTCCCTGTTCATTATAGATTTCATAAATTCTTGCACTCTTATATTTGTCAACTGCCCAATTCTAATCGATCACCCATGAGCATGAAGACTTACTTTACGGACTCTGAAAAGCCTCTCTTCTTCTTAAGAAAGTTTTCTCGACTACTTTACGTTGGTGTAAATGTGAATCGCAACCAACATAAATGACCCACAAGTAGTTGAATGGCTTAAAACCTTAAACTCACGAATTCGTAATAACACGATTGCAAGCAAACCATGGGTTCAATCCTCGCCAGTTCCATGGTTTAAAACTAATTACTTGCTAAACTCTTACTGTAAACATGACAAAGGGTATAAAACTAACATTCGAGTCAAAAAAAACCGGTGTTCTGCTCTGTCAAGTGTTTTTCATACACACTGGTGCTAACTTCTTGCTGCTGAATACACAAAATTCTTTTGGGAAGGCGTACTTAACCTCTACAATATTTAAATACATTAAATTAAGCCTCAGCTTAGTGCAGTATTTCCAAAACCTTCACCAGCAAGGATGAAACTGAACTAAGGGCTAAGGGAGTGTTTAAGTCATTTCAACTATGTTACCCTGCCTTGGTAAAGAAACGGGGTATTTAAAAAAAATCGATTTTTATTAAGATATTTTTGTTTAAATCCGCTGTCGCGAGACGCTTTACAAGCTAATTATCTTCAATTAGTCCAACTGGTATTTTTATTTTTATCTCATCATTTATAAATATTACACTATTTTCTCTTCAGTCGTATTGTTGTCTCATATCGCATATATTTTTTATTCATATTTCCCTCTCTCATTCCTTATCTTTATTCATTTGCATATCTCTCTCTTATTACGGGCAATTAAAATCAGGCAGTGCGGCGCTACCACATAAAGGCTTGCAGTATCTGACATTTAATAGCGGGCATAGGTAATAATGTGAAATTACGAGGCAAGTAATGGTAACAGATTCTGTCTCAGTGTGTGCATGCCTGTATTCACATGTGCTTGTATTACTGTTATATTGGCAGTCATGTGTGTGAGCATGGGCTGGAGCACGTGTGTGAGTGCCTATGTGTGCAGCGGCATTACTTGTTTTCTCAATTTATTCTTTTTGCATGTAATAAGATTTCTTCTTTATCTACTTTCATGCTCTTATTTGTGGTTATTATAGCTTCTCTTCTCCTTCTTTAAGCCAACGTTGACAGCTTCAGTGTTGTCAGCCTTTCAACTTTATTCATTATTTTAACTCTTATTTGAACATTTGCTATTAATATACGTGTTTTCTCAGCTGTGGTCGTCACATAACTGTTGCATATTCCAATTTTGGCATAAGTTATAAACAGTTTTCATTTCACTATCCATATATCTGAAAGTTTTGTAATTCGCTAGTTTAGTATACGAGCTTCTCACAATTTCATTTATACGACCTTCTAGTGATTTTTTTTTTAATAACTCCCAGATCCCTTTCTCTGTCTGAAACTTTCAGTATCTTGTCAGACTGTCTATATTCTTCATGTGTCCTGATTTTAATTTTTCCCCATTTATATTACATGGCATTTATCTAAATTCCATCATTTATCACTCACTTTACTCACTTTATCCAGATCATCTTTTTAGGATTTACTAATTTTTATCATTTATTTTACTTAAGATTTTTGCATCCTCAGCAAAAGTGCGTAGTTTTTTGTTTCTGGTTAATAATTTAAATAAATTTAAAACATTATTGGGGTAAGTACAGCTCTTTGTGGCACTTCACCTGTGACATTTTTCCACGCATTTTTACTTTTATAACTGATAAAAAAATTCTCTCAAAAGAAAAGTTTTTCATCCATTGTATTTTTTTGCCTTTTATTCCTCCATTATTTTGCAGTTTCCAAATTAGTCTTTCATGGGTATCTCTATCAAAGGCTTTCTTAAAGTCTAGGTAAATACAATCTGCTGATCCATATCTTTCTTCAACAGTTTCCATAACTCTGTCATGAGTACACAAAGAAACAACACAGTAAATGTCAAGGGGCCCAAGACTGTTTAACTGTCTCCCAGTATACATAAGGGGGATTATCAATAGACCCCTGGCTGTCTTCGAGAGGAAGCTGGACAGGCACCAGCCGGGCTGTGGTTCGTACGTCGGTATGTGTGGGGCCAGCAGTAACAGCGAGGCCTGGTCAAGGTCTGGGCCGTGGGGGCGCTGACCCCTGGAACACTCCAGGTATACTCCAGGTATTATCATTTAACATATTTGCTATACATGAGTTTGCAGACCGTAAACCAAACTGTTTAACAGTCAGTATATATTTTATTTTTCTTTGTGTTAATCCACTTGAGTATAATTGTTTTCTCCAATATTTTTACATTACTTGTCAATGAAATCGGTTTATAGTTTAAAGGGTCTGCTAATTTACTTTCCAGCTGAAATCTTAAAAAAATCAAAAGAAGATAGCATAAGTATTCTATGCATTTTTTTTTTTAAACAAAAGGTGTTGCTATCCCTTCTGGTCTTTTTTGCTTTTCTTATCAACATCTGGAAGCAATTTCTTTAATTCCTCTTCAGTTATTTCATTATTCTATGTCATTATTATCTGGCACTGAAATCACTATAATCATTTTTTCAGTGAATAATTCTTCACAAATTTATTCCTCTACTTCATTACTCTTGCCGTCGCCATTTTTTTTTTTTTGTCTTTGACATTTAGTTTACTTTTTACGAACTTAAATATAAAGTTTGGTTCTACCTTGCTCCTGTCTGCTGTTTTCTTTTCATAGTTTCTCTCTTCTCTCTTTACTTTTGCACATTCATTTATAGCCTCCTTCCATCTGACATATTTCTTGATTGGTCCACTTCCTATATTGATTCCAAGCTCTTCGATTTTCTGTCACACATATATGTTTGTGTGTGTGTGTGTGTGTGTGTGTGTGAGAGAGAGAGAGAGAGAGAGAGAGAGAGAGAGAGAGAGAGAGAGAGAGAGAGAGAGAGAGAGAGAGAGAGAGAGAGAGAGAGAGAGAGAGAGACGTCGCATACGATGGAAACTTCACAATGTAGTAAATGATCCCGTAGCTCGATTGCTAGCACACTCAGCTCACACACTGTAGTCCAGGGGTCGATCCCCGGTACGGCTCGAAACATTAGGAAGTGTTTCCTTAAGATACCCGCTGTCCAATGTTCACCCATCAGTAAAATGGGTACTTGGGTGATAGTTGACTGGTGTGGGTCGCATCCTGAGGCAAAATTGACCTAATTTGCCCGAAATGCTCTGCATAACAAGGGACTTTCTGTATAGTAGTATGTCACTGATGTCAGCAAGGCCTGTATACCATATACGTACATGTACGTAAAGAAATAAAGATTATTATTGTTATTATTAAGTAGACATCACCCTCAGTGATGAAGTAAACAGGTCAGAGACTCCCCACCACGATGTCTCGTTTCTTGTGTTGCAAGATACTACTTTCCTTCCCATTGCGCCCGGCCTCCTTTCCTTTTTCCTCTCCCTTTCTCTTTCTCTCTCCATCATTCACCTTGCTTCTTCCTCTTCCTCCTCCATATACTATTTCCCTCTTCCGGTAAAAGAAAGTGTTTGGACAGTAATGGGAAATTCTTTACAAACTGCCCAAAATATATTTGGTATACCGCCGAGTAGCTTTCCAGCACACGGGACTCAACTGTAGCCTTCCAGCACACGGGACTCAACTGTAGCCTTCCAGCACACGGGACTCAACTGTAGCCTTCCAGCACACGGGACTCAACTGTAGCCTTCCAGCACACGGGACTCAACTGTAGCCTTCCAGCACACGGGACTCAACTGTAGCCTTCCAGCACACGGGACTCAACTGTAGCCTTCCAGCACACGGGACTCAACTGTAGCCTTCCAGCACACGGGACTCAACTGTAGCCTTCCAGCACACGGGACTCAACTGTAGCTTGTAGACTGTAGTTTACCAGCCCACATTGTGCTCAACTGAAGCCTTCCAGCCCCACACACTGAAAATTTACAGCATGCAGTGTGTATACTGTAATAATGTTGGTAGAATTACCGACAAAATGTTTAGGTAAAAGGACACAAATGCAACTAATGCGATGTTTTATTGTGGCAACGTTTCGCTCTCCAGGTGCTTTGTCAAGCCGTAACGGCTTGACAACGCTACAATAAACGTCACAATAAACGCCACAATAAACGCTACAATAAACGCCACAATGAAATGTCGCGTTAGTTGCACTTGCGTCCTTTTACCTAACAGTGTGTATACTGTAGACTTCAAGCGTATAAAGTACTAAATGTAGCATTACAGTAGCATACCGTAGCCTAGCAGTACACATACGCTGTCACACTGTAAACTATCACTACGACTAGAGTACTTCACTGTAACCTTCCTGTGCGTGAAATATTCATTAATGTAATATTTAGGTACATGTGGTATGCATCATGGTAGAATTCCAGGGCACATACAGTGCCTCATTGAAGCCTACTAGCACATACGAGTATAGTATGCATCACTGTAGTATTCCAGTACACACAGTGCAACACTGTATATTTCTAGTACATAGGAATGGTTACGTGTTAATAAAGGAACAACACATAAGTTATTAACTTCATTAAGAAATACCCATAATATTAATCTCACACAATTAAAAAAAAAATATTAGGAAACCTAATTCAAACCTTTTAAAATACTGAAACAGTTTCATAAAAAATCTATATCTGAAATACAAGGCGACAAGAAATACTATGATTATACTTTGTATACCTTGTACATGTACTTGTAGAAATTGTAGAAGTTATTATTATACTATCAGTGTCGTCAGCAAAAATACAAAATAGATCTGTAAGAAACAATTGGATAAATAATGAGAATATTGTTTTAATATGAATTCATTATCATAGGCCAACTTAAAAAGTTTTCTTCAACGGTATTTACAAAATATATCCCTGGCATCTTCCTCCCTAACACTGTGTTAATGGTGTCTGGCTCTTCCCTCTAACATATCAGAATTAATAATGCAGTATAATTCACTTGCCTTGTGTTGAACATGTATGATCGCGAGTTTGTCAAATGCAAACTAGTCCATTGTGATTCCAGTAGTAGTAATAGTAGGAGTGGTGATAGTGGCTGATAGCTGCGTTTAATATCTATATTAATAATAATAATTTTACTTTATCAGTTACATTAAATACCAAAATGAGAGAATATATAGTGTTGAATAAACGCAAAGTGCGTTTTAGTTGTAGATGGTTAATGTGGCGAAGCAACCATCAACAGTAGCTAAAGTGGAAGTAAATGTAGATACATAAGATAATCAGGAGGAAGTAGAAATAATGGCCAATGAACGGGTAGTGTAATTACGAACTTCCTTTCCTGCGTTGTACTAGCATATTTATTGAGACGTTTCTCTCGGGGATGCTTTTCTGTACAATACAGAGATGAGAATGAGGAGGGGTATTCATAGTGGTAAAGACATGGCAGGTGCGAAACGTCTCAATATCCTAAGCACTACACATTTGTCTAACTTCACACTTCTCGGTATCTGATACCATTTCTTACCTAGTATTTCGTTTCCCGTTAAATCTGCACTACATTTTCTATGCTGCATAAAGGATCGAGCCTCCACGAGTCCTCTCTCTGAATGACCAAGACAGGTTTAGCAGCTCACTTCAAGCATAAAAATATTAACTTTTATTCCGTGCAATGCGAGCTAAAGCTAACGAGAAATAGAAGAAAAAAGTTTTATGTCTCTACCCTGTTTTTTCATGGATATAGCAACTGCAGTAACACCATAAATAATATAATAAATAGTTTCTTCCTATCAGATAATTTCTTTAAAAAAAAATTGAAATATAGTTAAGTTATGTCTTTTCATTTAAGTCTATATCTCTGAAATTTCCTCTTATACCCATTTCCACTTTCTCCTTGCATTCAATTTCTTCTTCAGTCTTTCTTCCTTCTCCGTGTCACTCCCTCTATTCCCCTTCCTCTTTGGTAACAAAGAGGAGGAGCCAACTTAGTATGGACGATTTTCGTGATGTGTCGACAGTGAGAGAGCGAGGCTGCTGCTGCCTTCAATGGCCTCTCCAAACTTATTTCTTCCCCATTGAAAAAATAAAAACTGGATAAGGGAATGTTAAAGCATATATATATATATATATATATATATATATATATATATATATATATATATATATATATATATTATATATGTGTGTGTGTGTGTGTGTGTTTGTGTGTGTTTGTGCAAGACAAGCCCTGGGGGCAGGTGATGGTAGACCCTGAGGGGCGGTGATGGTAGACCCTGGAGGCAGGTGATGGTACACCCTGGGGGCGGTGATGGTAGACCCTGGAGGCAGGTGATGGTAGACCCTGGGGCAGGCGATTGTAGACCCTGGGCGGCGGTGATGGTAGACCCTGAGGCAGTGATGGTAAACCCTTTGGCAGGTGATGGTAGACCATGGACCAGGTGATGGTAGACCTTGTGGGCCGCGATGGTAGACCCTGGGGGCTGGTGATGGTAGACCCTTTGGGCTGGTGACGGTAGACCCTGGGGGCAGGTGATGGTAGACCCTTGGGCGGTGATGGTAGACCCTGGGACAGGTGATGGTAGATCCTGGGCGGCGATGATGGTAGACCCTGGGTCGGTGATGGTAGACCCTGGGCGGCGGTGATGGTAGACCCCGGGGGCGATGATGGTAGACCCTCGGGGCAGGTGATGGTTGAAACTGGGTGCAGGTGATGGTAGACCCTGGGGGCAGGTGATGGAAGACTTTGGGGCGGTGATGGTAGACCCTGGGGGCAGGTGATGGTATACCTTGGGGGCGGTGATGGTAGACCCTTGGTGCTGGTGATGGTAGACCCTGGGGGCTGATGATTGACACTTGGAACAGGTGATGGTAGACCCTGGGGCAGGTGATGGTAGACCCCTGGGGCAGGTGATTGTAGACCTTGGGGGCAGATGATGGTAGACCCTGGGGGCTGGTGATGGTAGACACTTTGGGCTGGTGACGGTAGACCCTGGGGGCTTGTGATGATAGACTTAGGGGCGGTGATGGTAGACCCTGGGGGCTGGTGATGGTAGACCCTGGGGGCTGGTGATGGTAGACCCTTGGGTTATGTGTTGGTAGACCCTGGGGCTGATGGTAGACCCTTGGGGCTGGTGATGGTAGACCCTGGTTGCTGTTGATGGTAGACCCTGAGGCTGGTGATGGTAGACCCATGGGGCTGGTGATGGCAGACCCTGGTTGCTGTTGATGGTAGACCCTGAGGCTGGTGATGGTAGACCCTTGGGTTATGTGTTGGTAGACCCTGGGGGCTGGTGATCTTAGACCCTGGGGGCTGGTGATTGTAGACCCTGGGGGCTGGTGATGGTAGACCATGGGGGCTGATGGCAGACCCTGGGGGCTGGTGATGGCAGACACTTAGGGCTGATGGTAAACCCTAAACCAGCAGGCTAAGTGTCTATCAACAAGTACATTTGACAACGGTAACTACTACCTACCTCCCCACATATACATTACTCCCCCACCCACATCCCTCCCTCCATAAATGATACATTACTCTCCCCATTCACTTTACTCCTTACTCCCATCACACACATATATTTCTCCCCTACACACAAATGATTATATTACTCCCTCCACAAACATGTATATATTACTTCATCTACACACACAAATATTACTCCCATCACACGCACACATTACTCCGCCTCTTACATATTATACCCTCACAAACACGTTTCTTCCCCAAAACACATACTATTTGATCCCACACACATTTTCTCTACACACACACACACTACCCGCACACAATTACTGCCCCACACACATTATTCTCCCAACATACACACATTACTTCCCACACACAATTACTCCCCACATATAATTGCTCCCCACATACACATTACTCCCTCACAAACTTACATACACATTACTCCATCACAAACACGCATTACTACTTCACATACACACATTACTACCCCTCCCCCCACACACACAATTCAGCCCACAGAACACTTCCATATAACCTCAACACTTAAACTCGGGTTCAGAATCAAGTGGTAGTCAGTCTCTCAGAACGCCTTGTATGTACAGTTACAAGCGGTGGTCTGCCGCTGTGTATATTGTATAAACCAGGTAATACTGCGGTGGTATTACCACCGTTGGGGGTAATAGCGAGCGTGCCATGCTCGCTGTACTGGAAAACTCTGCCCCGTTCCTTAGCTGATTACTATATGCAAACCTGTTTCAAAATTGAAATGCAGAGAGGGCAGCAGGAGAAGAGAGGGCGAAGAGGAAGGAGAGGGAGGAGTGAGGATCTAGAGAGGGGGGTGGTGGGAGGGAGCGAGGAGGAGCAGGGAGGGAGCTTGGATAAGGAGGGGAAAGATGGAAGGGAGGGTAGGAGGAAAGAGAGGAAAGAGGAGGATGGGCGGAGTGAGGAAGGAGGAGGAGGTAGGAGGGGCTGAACACCTATCATGTCTGAGGGAATGATCACCTCTAATTACCTCTTCACGTCTTCCACCATTTATTTTCTCTACAGGCTTGTTAATCCCACTCGTAGTATATCCAAACATCTGCACAAGAAGTACCCAAGTGTAACACCTGTCCGTTTCACAAACTTGTCGGTTTTGTATACCATTAATAAAATAATATCTTGGGGTCAGCCTACATTTTGTTAGAGTTAGTACAAGTGAAGCAGAGTTTGTTCATTATATTAAGACTTTGTCGCCAGTCTAGTGCCACTATGTATTCTTAGATACATAATAACTGCACTGTTACATATTAATGTATGTAGTATGTGGTTAGGTATATTTTGCTGTCCAAATTTCTCTCTGTCCCTCCTTCCCTAATATTTTTTCTGTCTCGTATATATTTTCTGTTTCCCTCACTCTGTGAACATGGCGATATCTTCATGAAAATTCCATTTATCTTGTGTATAGAACAGATTACCCTAAAACATGGTAATTCTTAAGCAATAGTAACTCCAGTTCTGCTAAAACGAAACCTTTGAAACTCCCGAAGCTGATGAACCCTTAATGGAACACTTGATATTTCAATTGTTCTACTGAAGTCTCCCAGCTCAATCTGACAGATTTTAGCTACAAGTCTGTACCCCATACTGGGTGACATGATAACAGAAAACACAGTTTTTGTGCCTATTATGCAACTATCATATACAATAGGGTAGCAATATCCAACTTTGTTAAATAAAAGGAATCCATCTCTCTCCGTCCGCCCCGTCTCTTCATCTTTCCGCCAATCCCTCCTTCCATTCGTTTCTCTAGTCCTCCGTTCACTTGTCAGTCCGCGTGTTCGTCCATCCATCCGCCCGCCTCTTCATCCCTCCATCTGTTCGTCCCTCTACCCTCCCAACCGCCTGTCCCTCCATACTTCCATCCGCTCGTCCCTCCATGTTTCTATCCGCCCGTCCTTTCCTCCATCACTCAGTTCTCTTTGCCTGTCCCTCTGGTCCTCCTGTATAAAATACTGTCTTAGGCTGATAACTTAAAAAGATTTTAAAACCAATTTAGTTTCATTTTCTACATCGAAAGCTGCTAAAAAAAAAAATCAACTATTACCTTAAGCGACGTTGTTTATGTTTAACGCAGCTGAGAAACTTTAAGAGCATCAGTTAGTAAAAATATTACAAATAAATATTGAAAAGAAACAAACAAAAAAAGAAGAGTTAGGGGAAGCAGAAGTTATTCTTGTGAATTTTTCGTCGAGGTTACCTGTCTAGAACTGCTGAGAAAACCTACATATAACAAGCAGGCACTGGAGAGGCACCTAAAGTCGGTACCTGACCAGCCAGGCTGTGGTTCGTACGTTGGACTGCGTGCGGCCAGCAGTAACAGCCTGGTTGATCAGGCCCTGATTCACCATGAGGCCTGGTCACAGACCGGGCCGCGGGGGCGTTGACCCCCGGAACTCTCTCCAGGTAACATGGAGGAGGGGGGTATATCAGGCAGCACAGGCTCATGTTATTTATGTTAATAACTGTTCACACTGACATATAAAAGATTACGAACAGCCTGTTACCTCTCTCTCTCTCTCTCTCTCTCTCTCTCTCTCTCTCTCTCAATGCTTCATTTATTATGTCGATTAATTATGCTTAATAAACATTTTACATCTCTGCAGCCTCAATAGTGCTCTATATATGAGTGTCTTCTCAGCTTCTTGATATATACATCAAAAGAATTCTTTATAGACATGGTACAGATTGAGTAGCACAGCATTATATTTTATATTGTTATTTAGAATATATGTTCGTAAATGACATGCGTAATTAACCTCGATTTTTTAAAGCAGAATAGCATTAGTAAAGTACTATAAATACTTTAACATGCAAGTACAGCATGCACGGTAGCGTGGCCGAGCGGTCTAAGGCGCTGGTTTAAGGCACCAGTCTCTTCGGAGGCGTGGGTTCGAATCCCACCGCTGCCAGGAATGTTTTCGCCTTTCTTAATCATTATTTAACTGAAATCATGTAGGTGTTGTTAATCACAAATGTTATCTATCATATGATACTGTATCATTCACCCGATATAGTTCCTAATATTTCAACTCATTCAATGTTTATCACAATAGGTTTACCGCTAATGTTTGTTCTCAATTCATACTTTTGACTAAAGGAGGCCAACATTTAATTATAGTTTACATAAGAACATTACTAGACCGAATATTGGTGACAGACAGTGAAGGAAGATTTTCCATTTTTTTTTTAGCTAACACACATGTAAATGTAAATAACTCTTTTTACCTTATTCCTAGTATATATCCTTTATAGTATAATAACATATATCTCCTACAATGTAGTTATTGTGTGTGAGAGGTGAGGAAAGCTGAGGAACGTATTGCACACAATATTGATTAAATGTGAATCCTATTTTTTCAACTAATTTAGTTATGAGATTATACACATTTACTGTACTCACCTTCTGCCTGACTTTTACCGTAGAGTGTAGATAAATTCGTAGTATACAGTAGTGCGATCGAGGATGGAATGGCAAGTTCTGCTTCATATATTAAAAAGTGAATGCTGTGGAAGCAAGTATATTCCATCAAGGGCTTCCAGTTACGAAAGAATCGTCTTCAATCTTTCACAGACGAAACAGAGGAAGTGGCACTATCTCTAGCATGCTAAACATGTATTTCTTGTAGGAATAACATTATTAATGGGACAAGCCTGGCAGGAGATGGCAGAAGCATCACCAGGATACGTTAGAGGGGCTCTGGTTACAGCTTCCTTCGAAGTACTGAAAGGAACCTCGCTGAGCCTCATAAACCGCATTTTTACACCATTTTAATAGCAATAGTGTACTTAGAAAGTCAATAATATCTGAGTAGCTCGCCGCACATACCCAGCAATCAAGGCTATTAATCTGTGTGTGGTGATATTAAACCAAAACTATCGTAAAAGCGTTTATGGTCTCTTCTTCAGTGTAACCTTATCGCATTTCCGCTCTTCTCCTACATCCACCTCTTTCCCTGATATGGTGATATTTTCATGTTCTTATTTCATGCTCCTATTCTCTCACTGATTTGCTACAGCACTTCATCGCCTTTATGACTAGGTTATTATAGGTGCGTTGTCTTATTGTAACTTAGTTTTCTTTTTAATCGTTTACTCTGGTTCATTAAATATCTAAGCGAGAAAGAATTACACTGTTTTCTTAATGCAGTCTTATGCTCAAACTTCAGTATATTGGATCACAATACCGAGAGAAAACGTGTAGAAAGAAGTTCAGACCTGTGTATATATATATATATATATATATATATATATATATATATATATATATATTTTTTTTTTTTTTTTTATTAACACATCGGCCGATTCCCACCAAGGCAGGGTGGCCCGAAAAGAAAAACTTTCATCATCATTCACTCCATCACTGTCTTGCCAGAAGGGTGCTTTACACTACAGTTATAAAACTGCAACATTAACACCCTCCTTCAGAGTGCCGGCACTGTACTTCCCATCTCAGAACTCAAGTCCGGCCTGCCGGTTTCCTGAATCCCTTCATAAATGTTACTTTGCTCACACTCCAACAGCACGTCAAGTATTAAAAACCATATGCCTCCATTCACTCCTATCAAATACGCTCACACATGCTTGCTGGAAGTCCAAGCCCCTCGCACACAAAACTTCCTTTACCCCTCCCTCCAACCTTTCCTAGGCCGACCCCTACCCCGACTTCCCTCCACTACAGATTTATACACTCTCGAAGTCACTCTGTCTCGTTCCATTCTCTCTACATGTCCAAACCACCTCAACAACCCCTCCTCAGCTCTCTGGACAATCGTTTTGGTAATCCCACCTCCTCCTAATTTCCAAACTCCGAATTCTCTGCATTATATTCACACCACACATTGACCTCAGACATGACATCTCCACTGCCTCCAGCCTTCTCCTCGTTGCAACATTCATCACCCATGCTTCACACCCATATAAGAGCGTTGGTATAACTATACTCTCATACATTCCCCTCTTTACTTCCATGGACAAGGTTCTTTGTCTCCACAGACTCCGAAGTGCTCCACTCACCCTTTTCCCCTCATCAATTCTATGATTCACCTCATCCTTCATAGACCTATCCGCCGACATGTCCACTCCCAAATATCTGAATACATTCACCTCCTCCATACTCTCTCCCTCCAATCTGATATCCAATCTTTCGTCACCTATTCTTTTTGTTATCCTCATCACCTTACTCTTTCCTATATTCACTTTCAATTTTCTTCTTTTACACACCCTACCAAATTCATCCACCAACCTCTGCAGCTTCTCTTCAGAATCTCCCAAAAGCACAGTGTCATCAGCAAAAAGCAACTGTGACAACTCCCACTTTGTATTTGCTTCTTTATCTTTTAGCCCAACACCTTTTGCCAAGACCCTCGCATTCACTTCTCTTACAACCCCATCTATAAATATATTGAACAACCACGGTGACATCACACATCCTTGTCTAAGGCCCACTTTTACTGGGAAATAGTCCCCTTCCCTCCTACACACTCTAACCTGAGCCTCACTATCCTCATAAAAACTCTTCACTGCTTTCAGTAACCTTCCTCCTATTCCATACACCTGCAACATCTGCCACATTGCCCCCCTATCTACCCTATCATACCCTATATATAGTGCAACTGGATCCTCCTCTGAAGAGGATCTCAGATGACCGTCGAAATTACACATCTTCCCACACGTCTACGCTTTTTGTTTTCCGGTGGTTTCTTTTCAACCAACTTTATTCAGAAGAAATAATGATGTGTGTCAGTTCAGTACTCCATACACATTTTTTAACGTTCACTATATCGTGAGATACTTGTTTCATTTAGTCAATGGATACATTTAATCGTAGCTGTTACAGACTTGAACGAATCTAGAGACAACTTCAGCAGACTTAGTCCTTAAATTTAGATTTGGTTTATTAAGTTTATAGCCATATTTATCAGTGCACAAGGAAAATAAATAACGAGATGCGTGTAGCTCGCCCAGCACATCACACAATCGCGGGTATTAATCCTGTGTGGTGACATTAAACTAAGACTATTGTAAAAACATGAATGATCTCTTCTTTAGACAGCAGAACCACTTTACTTTATCGCATTTCCAGTCTTTCCTCGCCCCGTCCTCCTCCTCTTCTTCCCCCTTCTCCTCATAAGAAGACATTTTCATGCTCTTATATCATGCTCCGGTACTCTCGGTGATTTGCTACGGCACTTCATCGCTTTTATGGTCTGGGTATTACAGGCGCTTATCTCGTATTGCTTCCAATTCATGCCGCAGTGTTATTGTGGGAGCCTGTAAAGCCACTGGCTAACTTGTTTTCTTTTAGGATTTGTTTTACCCATGTTTTATTGTTTTTTTTTGTGTGTGTGTATACCAAGGAAAGAAAGAGGAAAAGAGCAGAATGAGAATGGAGGTGGGACAGGGAGCAAAAGAGGCCTGGGAGAAACAAGGGCAGACGAGAAAAAAAAAAAAATGGTCGATGGAAATGGGGAGAACGAAAAGAGAAGAAAGGTAAGAAGGGGAATGGAAAACAGAGGACATGGGGAAAGAGATGAAACGGGGAAAGAAAGGACGATATGGGGCAAAGGAGAAAGATGAAAGGGTAAGAGTTTAACGAAGACTCGTATCAGGAAACAAAGACCTGTGTCAAGACGCTTCCTAGAAAATAAAGCAGCACCACCACTCAATCACTTCAGCTGGATCAGTTTCAAAGAAGTTTCTAGTTACCGTGCTTTCCTCAGCATATAAATTTAAATCATTCATGTTAAGCGCTAAACCCATGTGGGTCACTCAGCGCAGATCCTCCGTCTGCCGAGAGCGAGACAGACGTGCTTCCTATTCTCAGGAAATGCTAGGAACATGGTTTGGGAATACACATATGTATCTACAATGGTCTACACACAACAAAAGAGAAGGTCTGGCTGCCTCTTGAATCCCCCAAGTCCAGAAAATAAGGAACATTTTTTTTCAACAACTTCGTTCGTCCCAACAGGCTAGGAGACCATCGGCTTGATGTAAAATGGGGTTTTTAAATCCCTGAGAGTTATAAATAAGAACTCATTAGGGAAAACAATTTTTTTAGAGCAACTATAATTATCTTTAATTCAGCACCTCAGTGTTGTTATCCAGAGTTGATGATGACTGTCGTATCCTAGTCACACACCTCAACCCAGAGGAGCCAGATGAAGTGTGTGAAATGTATGCTGAAAAACATTCCTACAAATGTTTCAATATACTCCTCAATCTAATTTTAAAATAAAAATTAGTAAGGTACCAAAAGAAGAACAAATATATCACGATCACTCAGTCCCTAGTTGTATTTCCAATCTGTCAGATACCATAATCCAATCAAAAACCACCGACCCGCTTCACTCTTACCCGACCTGCAAAGCACTTGAGGTGGGTGCTGCTGCCAGCCTTGTAGTGTCCCATCAAAGACAAACGAGGAAATTTTTACTGTTAACAAAAGCAGTTATTAATTACATTAACGTCTGATCCAACACTTTGCAATCTCCAATCCAGTTATCACCTTCCTGCACATAACTTACCTTGGTAGAAAGTTACTTAATATTTACATATTTTATTTTTTTATTGGACTTGCATTATGAGCTTTCCGAGAATGCGCAATATTAAAATTAAATATTATTTTGAGCACATCACGTCTAAATAAAATATAACACTTACCATGATAATTTATAACACATAAAAAAAATTGATTTACTTACCTATACAATGTTATTTTTGTAATTCGTAACCCATACGCGCAATAATACTTTCATAAATATTTCGACATTACTTATCTGTTTGTTCACGAACACAAAATTCTTGCGAATATGTGAAACTTATCCTAAGTCACGTCACATAACCGTAATCAGTATCTATAGTGATGACTTTATGCAAGGGTAGTTATGTTGAACATGGTATAAAATACCGGCAAGTTATGGAGTATGACATGTGCAACGGTTCGGTATCTTTATTGTTGAAACGTTTCGCCTACACAGTAGGCTTCTTCAGTCAAATACAGAAGCAGTAGGTGTAGTAGTGAAACGAAGATGTAATCAATCCATTAACTTCAATAAATAGTATTTGAGGTGGTCATGAAGTTGAACTCTTCTTCAGGCTGAGGGATTGACCAACTCAAATACTATTTCTCCAAGGTTGATGGACTGATTACATCATATTCATTTCACTACTGCACCCGCTGCCTCTCTATTTGACTGAAGAAGCCTACTGTGTAGGCGAAACGTTTCAATAATAAAAATATCTAACTGATGCACATGTGTCTAACTCATAAAGGGTAGTTAGAACATCAGGTTATTAAAAGCCTTTTGTGATGATGAAATTGGGGCGTGATGCAGTCATAGCATATTTAAAGATTTTGCATTTGTACATATAGATTGTTTTATACGTAAATGAAGCAAATTAGCGAAAATTATTATAATAATTTTTAATATGTTGCCAAACTGCAGACCTGTCATAGTCATACCTAACAGATCTTAATTGTTTAGTTACCCTAGTGGCTAAATTTGTTCTATTTCTACGCATTAGTTGCACCGGGTACAACTATCATATTCGTTTTAATCTATTGGTACACATTTACCTATTTTCTTAGTGTAATGGGGAACAATTTTGTCCTTAACAGTAGATTATTTGAATTCTTGCCCATGTTTTCATGGTAATAATTTAACATCGGTTTACACTATTTTGACTGTTTTCTTGCTGTCTATAATAACTATTACTGGTTTTCTTAAAATTAAAAAAAAATTGTGGATACTAAGTCTTTTGAATTGTACAGTGATGGTGGCTTTTTGTTTTATTCCAAGTGTTGTTGACTTGACAGTTTGAGTACACAAAAAAAACTCCCTAAGGTACACTTCCTTTAATCTTGTTAGAATAACAATTGAAAAACTTACAATTGTCTTAATGAGTAGTTTAACAATAAAAATTGGATTCTAATACTTGATGCAAAATTGTAATGTAGTCAATAAGTAATTTCACACCTGAGAAAGCACTACATGCTTGCCGAAGATAATCTGATAATATAATCCAATACAAACAATAATAAAGCAGCAATTAACACAATGTAGATAACTAGAAAGTCGAAGTAGGAGAACTGAATCACTTTCCATGGATTCAACTGCATCCTCTAACTTATGGGTTCTTAACCAGGGGTAACCATGGCTCTTATGGGGTATGGGAACCAAATAATGAGGGTAAGGGATTCGATCTCTGAACATTATTAAAAAAAAAGTTCTTGCTACATTAGAATAAACTGTCACCTGTTCTGTTGCTAGCTATCCATATGTAAAGTAAAACTAAACTATTGACATCATTTGAAGTCATACTGGTACCTAATAGGACTTTTTGGAGGTGGTGATTTCCACAGTCTGGTGAAGAGGGTGTAATCGTACCCCTGACTATCTCATCAGACTCCTGGAACCTTGACTAACCTATTACATGTATTTATATATCTCAATGTTTCATTACACTACTTCATGAGAGACATTTCTGTAAGCAGTTAAAAAATAACATTAATATAAGAGCTTTTAGCCATACTGACAATATATTTATTGCTTTTCTTACTGCTGGTATTAGCTTAATTAAGTGCAATTTTTAGTTCATTTTAACACAATATTAATACAATATATTTTCAACGCATCCTTATGCATTTAATTAACATGTGTGTTCATCCAGCTCTTATTTTATCTTTCACTTCAAACACAAATTGCAAAAAAAAAAAAAAAAAAAAAAAAAAAATCTGAAGTGCTTCAGATCCCTTGCAATTCGGTATTTAAACCAGTATAAGTTGAAATTATTTATTGTTTTAGGTTTAAATACCATGAACGAATTTAGTGATCCTCAGTGAAACGTGAAGATCTGACTCAGGTTATAATATTACTTGTAATACTTGTAGGCCTAAAAAAATCAAACTTAAAGTCTGGTGAATATGTACAAATCGTTCCAAAATATGAGACCAGTACAGGAATTTACAAACCTGGCTCTCTCTTCCCCTCTCCCTTTCTCTCTCTCACCCTCCTCTTTCCCTCTCTCACTCTTGTGGTGGTGCTGCTGTAGCTGTAGCCGTCCGCCATGACTGATATTGAATCTACTACCAATGCTGCCACTACAACTATTACCACTGCTGATACGACTACCACAACTACTGCTGCTACCATCATCAGTAGTGAAGCAGCCTTAATAATATTAAAGAAACAGTGGTGATAGTAGTTGTGATAGTTGTAGTTGTGGTGGTAGAAGCAATAGTGGCCGTAACAGCAATAGTGGTGGCAGCAGCAATAGTGATAGTTGCAATAGTAATAATATTAATAGTAGTAGTAATAGTGGTAGCACCAGTACTAGTAATATAGTAGCAATAATAATAATATAGTAGCATTAACATTAAAAACAGTATCAATAACAACAGAAATTGCCTAAGAAAAGAAACACCAACAGCGAAAGAGACAAAAGTAAGAGTAACAGGAGGAGGAACTGGAAGAGGAGGAGGAGGAGGAGGAGCAGCAGCAGCAGCAGCAGCAGCAGCAGCAGCAGCAGCAGCAGCAGCAGCAGCAGCACCAGCAGTAATATTAGTCATTTCATTAAAATATTAAAATGATTTGTTCATAAATGATAGTATATACATAATTACACTTAAGAGCTTAGTTTACAAAATATATCTACATTACTAATGTATACATTATACGTTATTACAATAATGATACAGAATACCGAGAAGATGAGGCATTAGGCACATTTACAACACCTGGGTATCTTTATTTAAAGACTTTCGCCACCAATAGTTTTTTTTTCAATTCAATATTGAAATGATATACAAAAACAGTGGAAGAGGTATTCAGTCCCTTAGCCTAAAGGCAAGTGTCACTACCTTAGTCTTTATGAATCTAAAGCACATACAGGAAGATTAACTCTTAAATACTAGGATGACTTCTACACTTCAACTGCTGCATCTCATCTGACTCCAGTATGAAGAGTTCATCTTCCTGCAGAGGCAGGAAGATGAACTAAGATGAACTAAGAAACAGCGGCTTCTAGTCTGAGTTAATGATTACCTCATCTACTGTCTTTGTACATCATCTCTGTATCGAACAGGTGTGTGAAACGTTTCCAAGTAAAGATACCCAGGTGTTTCACTTGTGTAATTCCTCATATTGACGGCATTGTATACTATTATTTTAACGGTACTTGTCTGACACAGCTACACCACAGAATCCTGGTACCGAGAATATCTCCTGCAACCTATTTGCTAAGCTCTAGCCCAAAAGTCCATCAAGGGTTACGTACTAACACCGGCTTCTTGGCTGAGGGATTTATTACCTCATCTTCCACTGTCTTGTGTTTATAGTCCTGCAATGCGAAGGGACTCATTACCTCCTCATCTACTGCCTTCGTATATCATCTCTGTATTAAACTGAAGAGGTTATTGGTTGATGAAACGTATTCAAATAAAGATACCACGTGATTAATTCTTCATATGTTAATATGTTTATGATGAATATTATGAGGCTACACCTAAGAGTCCGCAAGTACCGGCTCATAATATGGGTAAAATATAATGAAATCATATTGCGTCTATAAACAGTCTTCTAACTCGCTTCTAATTTACATATTTCCCATAACCTCAGAGGGTAAATTGATATATATATATTTATCTAACAATGAAAACAGCAGCTGGAATTTTTTGGTTTAACTTTTTCTCCACTGAATTTAAAGGCAATAAGTTGTTATGCTGTCTTACCTTATTTAAGAGGCCAGCCCTATCCAGGGTATATATACAACCAACCTTCAGAATATGAACCACAACAAGTGACTAACACCCAGGTACCTATTTAATTCTTTAGCACGGGTCCCGGGTCTAAGACTTGCCCATGCATGCCCATGCATGCCCATGCATGCCCATGCATCTCAATTCACTAAGCTGAACTACCAATCTTCAAAAATAAAACTGTGTTCACCCTAATGAAATTCTTTGTAAATATCACATACAACTTACTGAAGAATATAATAGTGAAATACTTTCATCTAATTTCTAAAATATATAAAACTTTTATGGTCGTGTTATTTCTAATGTATACCTGGAGTCTACCTGGAGGGTATTCCGGGGATCAACGCCCCCCGCGGTCCGATCCACGACCAGGCCTCCCAGTGAATCAGGGCCTGATCAACCAGGCTGTTACTGCTAGCCGCACGTAGTCCAACTTACGAACAACAACCCGGCTGATCCGGCACCGACTGTATCTCTCCAGCTTCCTCTTGAAGGCAGCCAGGGACCTGTTGGTAATTCCCCTTATGCATGGTGGGAGGCTGTTGAACAGTTTTGGATCCTGGACACTATGTTGTATTCTCTTAGTGTACCAATGGCGCCCCTACTTTTCATTGGGGGTATTTTGCACCGCCTGCCCAGTCTTTTATTTTCTTTGGGAGTGATTTCTGAGTGCAGATTCGGGATCATTCCTTCTAGGATTTTCCAAGTGTAGATTATGATATATCTCTCTCGCCTGCGTTCCAGTGAGTACAAGTCAAGTGCTTCTAAGCGTTCCCAGTAGTTGAGGTGTTTGATGGAACTTATATGTGCAGTAAAGGTTCTCTGTACATTCTCTAGATCTGCAATTTCACCTGCTTTGAACGGAGATGTTAATGTACAGCAGTATTCCAGCCTAGAGAGAACAAGTGATTTTAGAAGGATCATCATTGGCTTGGCATCTCTTGTTCTGAACGTTCTCATTATCCATCCTATCATTTTCTTTGCAGTTGTGATTGCGGCACTGTTGTGGTCATTGAAAGTGAGATCCTCAGTCATTACCACTCCCAGGTCCCTCACATTGATCATATTCATTGTTTTCCGTTGCCCATTGGAAAACTTGGTTTATATCTTCTAGGTTAATCGTGTCTTCAAGATGACAGTCTCATGCAGATCCTAGTATCGTCTGCAAAGGATGACACGGTGCTGTGGATTACATCTCTGTTTATGTCTGATAATAGGATAAGGAACAGGATGGGGGCGAGTACTGTGCCTTGTGGAACAGAGCTCTTCACTATGGCAGCATCCGATTTAACTCTGCTTTCCACTACTTTGTGTTCGATTGGTTAGAAAGTTGAAGATCCAATTATTCCATCAGCATGTATTTTTATGCGTTATTACGCCATGATCGCCTTGTCAAAAGCTTTTTTCAAAGTCTGAGAATATTACATCTGCATACTGTTTTTTTCTTCCAGTGCATCCAAGACCATATTATAATGATCCAGTAGTTGCAAGAGGCAGGAGCGACCTGCTCTGAACCCATGTTGCCCTGGATTGTGCAGTTTTTGGGAATCCAAATGGTTTGCAATCGTGCTTCTTATCACTATTTCAAAGATTTTTATGATGTGGGACGTTAGAGCTATTGGTCTATAGCTCTTAGCTAATGCTTTGCTGCCACCTTTATGGAGTGGGGTTATATCCCTTGTTTTTAGAGACTGGAATTTCACCCATGTCTAAGCTCCTACTCCATAGTATACTTAGGGCACGCGAAAGGGGTTTCTTGCAGTTCTTAATGAACACAGAGTTCCACGAGTCTGGGCCCGGGGCTGAGTGCATGGGCATGTTGTCAATGGCTTTCTCAAAGTCTATCGGAGTTAGGGTAATGTCGGAACTCTGGCATACATTGATGGAGTTTTGAGGCTCATTCATGAAAAAAATCATTTGGATTGTCGATCTTTAGACTTATTAGTGGCTCGCAAAACACAGAGTCGTATTGGGATTTCAGTATCTCACTCATTTCTTTGTTGTCATCTGTGTAAGTCCCATCTTGTCTGAGCAAGAGACCGATACTAGATGTGGTATTTGCCTTTTTTTGGCATATAAAAATAAATATTTCGAATTTCTTTCAATTTCATTAATCGCTTTTGGCTCCTCCTGTCTCTCCTGGATCCTGCATGAGTCCTTTAACTTAAGTTCGATACTTCCCACTTTCCTGGTCAGCGCTTCCTTCCGTGTATCAGATAGTCCAGCGTTCTTGAGGAGCTCAGTGATTCTTCGTCGTCTTCTGTAGAGGAAGCGTCTTTCTTCAGTTTACTTCTTCTCTTCTTCTTTCTTAGGGATATATGCCTTGAACATACTTCAGCTGCCAGAAGTGGATTCATGTTATTTAAGATATCTTCCCAACATTTTTAATTTAAGACATGGTTCACCTGGTCCCAACTGATGTTCTTGTTGTTGAAGTTGTATTTAGTGAAGACACCTTCACAGCTACGTGCATTTTGTTGATCAGGACCCCTGTGCATGGAAGTCTGAACTTCGATTAGACTGTGATCGGAATTAGTTTTTTTTATATTATGTTTCTTACCAGGTCCTCATTATTTGTGAAAATAAGGTCAAGTGTGTTTTCCAGTCTTGTTGGCTCCACTATCTGCTGACTTAGGGTGTGTTTATCGCAGAGATTTAGTACCTCATGTGTGTGTGACCTTTCATCTGCGCTGCCTCCAGGGATTGTTTCTGCTATAACATTATTTGTTTCATTCTTCTATTTTGTATGCCTTAGGTTGAAATCACCAAACAGTAAGATGTTTGGGGATGGAAGTAGAAGGCCTTCCAGACAGTAATCAATTTTCAGTAGCTATTCTTTGAACTGTTGGGAGGTTGCATCTGGTGGCTTATATACAACCACGATGACTAGGTTTTGGTTCTCGATCTTTATTGTTAGAACTGAACTACATCATTTGTGGTGTTCAGCATCTCCGTGCAGATGAGCGACTCTTTGACATACAGGCCAAACCCCCTTATTGCCTGTTCTTTCTGTCTCATCTAAAAAGCTTGTACCCATTTATCCATACTTCGTTGTCAAAGTGATCTTCTGTGTGGGTCTCTGTGAAGGCTGCAAACATCGCATTTGACTCCTCTAGAAGTCCACTGATAAAAGGTATTTTGTTGTTGGTGGATGGCTTAAGGCCCTGTATATTAGCAAATGTATTCTGTGTTTGTTGGGAGGATTTTGTTATTGGCATCAGTAGTTGTAGTTCTGGAGGGCCATGGGGGGGCCACTGGCAGTGCCTCCAGTCCAACATAGCTCCAGCAGCGGATGAAATTTTAAAACCATGAATTACACACACACAGAAGAAAAATAATTTTAACAATGAAATGTTAATGCCATTCCGGAAAAAAAAAAACATGAAGAGGACAGCTGACACATCCCTATGAGCCCGTCTTCCGATTTCCAAATAAAATATAATTCGTAGGAGTAGTAATTTACTAGTATAAACAATTATAGCATTTACGATCCCTTTGCTTGAACCATTCGACCAATCTGTCGACTGTTTTAATACAGCGATTAATCTTTCCTCAATCTATGAAAATCATGTTAATCTATTTAAAATATTCTAAACCCACTTACGCTCTTCATCCTTTGTAAGCAGAATTAGATCTTACTATATTGTCAACTTTTTTTTTCTTTTTCATTTATCGTAACAATGGATAACTTTCAGGTATTTTTTTATACTATTTTATACACTGCTGTTTTATGACAATATATTATTTATGGAGGTTAAAATGAGGTATGAGAGAGAGAGAGAGAGAGAGAGAGAGAGAGAGAGAGAGAGAGAGAGAGAGAGAGAGACAGAGAGAGAGAGAGAGACAGACAGACAGACAGACAGACAGAGACAGACAAACAGAGACAGACAAACAGAGACAGACAAACAGAGACAGACAGAGACACAGAGAGAGACAGAGACAGACAGACAGAAATTGAGAAAGGGCAGAAGGAAAGAGGAGGAAAAACTAAAACTAAAACAGCAAACGCAGTGAACAAAGTAATTGGAGAAGTAAAACTAATTAGGTACACCGACCTACCGCTCATTAAACGAAAGTAGAGTAAATACAAACAAGATAACATAGATCAGACCAGAGAGAGAAGCAGGTCTTCTCGGCGAAATTTGCATTAACATTGAGCACGGCTCGCTATCTCTCCCTCAGCATATTTTATCCTGACATTCCCGAATTGGACCTCAGTCCTAGAAGCAACACAGAACATTATTTACCCGAAGAGGCCACTGCAGAATACATTTATAGAGCATTTTATCTTTCGATTTCGCTTGCAAATCGAACAATGAATAACATAAGAGCTCTTGAAGTGTTTCATATATTCATTTATGTTATTCTATTCATGCTGGCAAAAATCTCACGATTTTAGAAATATATATGACCTAAGACCCAGCAAGTATTTGGTGTTGAAAGTTAAATTTATGATATATATATAAAACCAAGTCGCTTCCATCGCATTCTAAGATGGCATCGGGTGATCTGCAAGAGGAATTCGTATGTCAATATTGGACATTGTGACTTGTAAAATTTTGACGACTTAAAATTTAAAGGCTGGTACAAGAATTTAAGTTTGAAAGTTCGATAAATAACTAAAAAATACCAAAGCTGTTTTATTACATTTCTGAATTTTATTATCTATGCATCTCAATGTTATAAGTGTTTTCCATTCCGTTTTCAAAAAATTATGACAATAGGGTAAAAGATACGGAAATGTAGTGTTCTGCATATGATAGCATGATAGTTAAACTGATAAAATTGTTTAAAAGATTGTAACTGAACTGCCGAGCTAATAAGATAAAACAATGGATTGGGGATGGCAATTGAACAGGAGAAAGCCCAGTGTGTCGTTTGGTCTCAGATTGCAATCTGTGACAGCTGGTCAGCTGAATTACCAGCGCCAATATGAAAGAATTCTTCCGTCCAAACTAATTGTTAGGTCGTGGTTCCACAAGTTCCTGGACACGGGAAGTGTGTCCAAGTACTTCACGTAACGTACGTTTACCGAGATCAACAGAACTCAAGTCCTACGCAAGAGATTACACCAAGTCTTACAACCGTATGCCAAACTTCAGCGCTTTGAGTATACATGTTCTACATACTGGAATCGATTGATGAGGCCAGCAGAGAGGATTCTATTCTCTGGTGAAGCCACATTTGTTGTCTTGACAAGTTAACCGGCACTGAATATGGTGGTCTGAAAATCCAGAAAGTTCATGAGTGCGTGACAGCCCAACGCTCAGTATCTGGTGCGGACTTGTGGACGATTTGGTAATAAGCTAATTTTCGTTTCATAAGCCAACAATTACGGAAAATATGTACCTTCAAAATTCTACAAAATTATGCACTCCACCAGTTAGAAGAGGTGCAACTAGATATTATCTTCCACATTGGAGTGTGAATGTGCAAATGAATGTCACTCATCTTTGTACATTGTATCATGCTGAAATAAAATTATTTATAGCATTATTATTAAGTTCTCTGGCAGATGGACTGGGCGTAATGACCCTATCAAATGCCCCCTCCTCCCCAACTCTTCCCTGGTATGACGCCTTCAGACTTCTTGTATGGAATGGTAAAGGATTAAATTTCAGATACCAACTGCTGATAAGCTGCATGTACATTATTATTATAATCAAATAGAAGCGCTAAACCACAGGGGTTATACAGCGCTGCAGGTTATTGTAGGATGCAGGGAGAGTGAGTTGTAAGAGGGAGATGGACGATTAGTAGGGTATGGAGTGCAAGATGACGGTGGATAGTGCAGGGGTGGAGGGTAGCAAAAGATCGAGGTAGAAGGGACTGAGGGAGGTGCTAGAGGTATAATCTTCAGAGTTTGTGTAGTAAGTCAGTTTCTGTCAAAAAGTCAATGAGAGAGTCAGGATTAAAGGAGGGTCCATCTGCAAGAAGGGAAGGTAAAGAAAGGGCCGCAGAGCGAAGACGTCGTTGGAGGTAAATTCTGCGTGCTCGTTGATAGAGTGGGCAGTCCAACAGGATATGTCGAACAGACACTGGAACCTGACAATGCTCACAGAGAGGGGCAGGAGCCTCTCCATGAGATACCCGTGAGTAAGACGAGTGTGGCCGATGCGAAGACGGGAGAGTGTAGTCTCCCAACCTCGACATTGGTGACAAGAAGAAGGCCAGAAACCTATAACCGGTTTAATAGAATGAAGTTTGTTATTCAGCAGGTCAGACCAGTGTTGTTGCCAACGGGTGCGAAGGTGGGTAGCAATGACCGCAAAATAGTCCGTAAAAGGAACACCTCTATATGAAACTGGAAGGTCATGTACTGCTGACCGCGCAGCAGTGTCTGCCTGTTCATTGCCCTGTACGTCAACATGACCAGGGACCCAACAAAAGACAATATCTTTATGCTTGCTAAAGATACGGCGTAACCAAAGGTGGATACGAAGAACTAGGGGTGAGGTGTATCAATTTTACGGATAGCCTGTAAAGCACTAAGGGAGTCTGAAACGACCACAAATGGTGATACAGGCATAGATGCAATACGGATAAGTGCCACAAGAATGGCATACAATTCAGCCGTAAATATGCTAGCCGAGGGTAATAGATGCCCTCGTACGACGCTGTCTGGAAACACTGCTGCGAATCCAACGCCGTCAGATGACTTTGAACCATCGGTGTATACTGCGATGGCATGGGAATGAGAACGGAAATGGTCTAGAAAGAAAGAGCGAGAAGCCGCCGTAGGCAGTTGGGCTTTCGCGCAAGGTAGAGGAATAGAACAGACACTGACAGCAGGAACTTCCCAAGGGGGTAGAGGAAAGGGTGAAGCCACATGAACATATAAAGGCGGAAGCTGAAGGGAAGACAAGAGTGTATGTAGACGAAGAGAAAGGGACGAAGTAAACAGGGGCGACGAACAAATAACGAGCGTCTACTAACATCTGTGACAATCCTATACATGGAAGGATTGCGGAGGTCATGAGAGCGAACATAATAGCGAATGCAATGTGCATCGCGGCGATCGGACAAGGATGGAATGTTCGCTTCTACATAGAGGCTCTCAACCGGGGAAGAACGAAAAGCACCAAGGCATAAGCGTAATCCCTGGTGATGGATGGGATTAAGGCTGGAAAGAGTGGCAGGAGAGGCTGCCGAATATATCTGGTCACCATAATCGAGTTTCGATAGAATTAGGGCCGAATGTAGACGAAGGAGGGTTCTACGATCAGCCCCATGAAAGATGTGCGAGGGTTTTAAGGAGGTTCAGCCGGCTATGACAAGTCGCCTTCAGAGAGGTAATGTGAGGTTTCCAGGACAATCTGCGGTCAAACAGGAGGCCGAGAAACCTGACTGTATCACGTTCTGGGATACGTAAGCCGTATAGGTACAATGGATGATCAGAGACCACTGAACGTCTAGTGAACGTAATTTGATGAGTTTTGCCACTAGAAAATTTAAACCCGTGAGTGGTGGCCCAATCAGAAACCCGGTTGATGGCATGCTGGAGGGAAACTGCAATGAGGTGACAGTCAGCACCTGCACAAGCTATAGCAAAGTCATCCACATAGAGCGATGACCAAATATTGGATGGGAGAACAGATGCCAGATTATTTATAGCAAGCAGAAAAAGTGTTGTGCTCAGAACACATCCCTGGGGGACACCTTCAGCTTGGACAAATTCCGGGAGAGTTCATTACTAACCCGGACCCGGAAATGTCTGTCAGTTAAGAAAGCCTTAAGAAAGAATGGTAGGTTGCCTCGGAGGCCTAAGGAGTGGGCCTGGGCCAAGATATTATATCTCCAAGTTGTATCATAAGCCTTCTCAAGGTCGAAAAAGATAGCGATAACCGAATGGTTATTCGCAAAGGCATTACGAATATACGTATCCAAGCGCAGCAAGGGGTCAATGGCAGAACGGCCCTTACGGAAGCCATACTGACTAGGGGAGAGACTACTGTGAGTCTCTAAATACCACATCAAACGTCTATTAACTAGACGTTCCATCACCTGCAAACTGCACTGGTAAGAGCGATGGGACGGTAGTGAGAGGGATCACGTCCCGTAGCACCTGGTTTTCGAAAAGGGAGAACAATAGCAGACTTCCACAGCTGGGGAATAACTCCTTGCGACCATATAAGATTAAAGAGTTGTAAGAGGACAGTAAGAGCAGACTGATGTAAATGCTGTAGCATACGAATATGTATGCCGTCTGGCCCAGCTGCCGATGATCGGCAAGCAGAGAGTGTTGCCTCCAGTTCTTGAAGGGTAAAAGGCACATTATAGGATTCTTCTCTAAGAGAAGAAAAATCTAAGGGCTTTAACTCGCTGGCAGACTTAGAAGAAAGGAACGAGGGGCATAGATGGAGCCCCTGAGAGATGCGGACGAGATGATTACCAATTTCAGTGGCAACGGCAAGAGGGTGTGCTATATCGACACCAGCAACCTGAAGAACAGGAGCCGGGTCGGGGCAGAATTTACCACTCAATTTCCGCACTTTCTTCCAGACTGCACTCATCGAGGAAGCCGAAGTGACAGTAGAAACGTACTCTCGCCAGCAAGTGCGTTTAGCATCACGTATGACACGGCGAGCAATAGCTCTCTTCTGCTTGAAATCAAGGAGTCTCTCTGTGGTTCTGTTATACCGATACCTGCCCCATGCAGCGCGTTTCAAACGCACTGCCCGAGCACAAGTAGGAGACCACCAAGGCACGCACTTCTGAGGATGCTTGCCCGAGGTTTGGGGAATAGAATGCGAAGCCGCTGTGAAGATGGAGGACGAAAAGAGATGTAAAACCTCATCAATGGAGGACGAGGAAGGAACCTCATGAAAGGCAGTGAGATGTGCGTAAAGGTCCCATTTCGCCCGGTCAAATTGCCAGTGTGGGCAATGAGGAGGTGGAGAAAACAGAGGGGACTTTAGGATGATTGGGAAATGATCGCTGTCATGTAAGTCCGGGAGGACAGACCAGGTGAAGTCAAGGACAGTTGATGAAGAGCAGATGGAAAGATCAATGCAGGAGAAAGAATGAGTTCGGGGATCAAAATGGGTAGGAGTACCCGTATTTAAAACATGGAGGGGAAGAGAAGCAAGAAATGCCTCCAACTGAATGCCACGGGAGTCACAGTGCGACCCTCCCCAGAGAAAGTGGTGCGCGTTAAAATCGCCAAGTAATAGAAGGGGTGGCGGTAAGGAAGAAACCAGAAAATCAATATCTGGGATAGACAATGCCCGCGAAGGGGAGAGATATAAAGAACAGAGTGTATACCACTTATTCAAGTGTATACGGGCTGCGGTGTAATGTAAGGAAGAAGGGACATAGAGCTGACGGTATGGAACACCAGTGGGTATAAGAAGAGCACTTTCGTTAAAGGTTCCATCGGAAAAAGAATCCGATGAATATAACAAATTATAGCCTGAAAAGGGCCTGATAACAGTGGATTGTAATTTGGGTTCTTGCAAACAGACCCCAATAGGGGAAAACTGGGAGAGCAACACCTGAAGCTCACCCCTGTTACCCCTGAGGCCTCGGATATTCCACTGCAAATAAGCCATGATTTATGGAGAAAAAGATAGAAGTGGAAGTGAGAGGAAGCTATGGACTAGGGTTAGAAAAGTCCACGTGTGGAGGCAGCGGAAGACCTGTAATCAGAGAGGGAGGAGGACGTTGTGAAGGAAGGGGGGGTTGAGACGAAGAAGAGAGATGAGGAACCTCAGATGGAGTAGTGTCCATCATCGGCCCAGTCTCTGAAATATATTCTGCAATAGCTTCCAGTGTTTCGGAAGTCAAAGATGCAGAATGGGAGACTACATTAGAAATGGAAGAAACTATCGGGAGTCTATAGACTGTACTAAAGTAGAGGACGAGGAGGTAGAAGAGGGAACTGTCGTAGGGACTTGGGAGGGGACAGGGGATGAAGGTAGTGTATGAGGAGGAGGATGAACCTCCACACACGTTACAGAACTAGTCGGAGGCGAAGAACCTGGCAATAGGGATTTTTTGCCGGGCTTATAAGAGGGGGGGCGCTGAGGTTTAGGTGTAGGACGAGGACGTGTAGACTCAGAACTGTGCGAGTGAATAGAGGAAGGAGTGTGGATAGTATGGGAAGCCGAGGTAGGGACCTCGGAGCCAAGAACATCAAAAGGATTCGAGACAGGGGTGACGGAGGATGAGGCGACCACAGAGGAAGCCGTGGAAGTTGGGACCCCAGAAGCGGGGCGACGTTTAGCAATGCGAGAATAAGAAATACGGGGAAGTTTCCCTTGAAGGCGAAGATGAGAGACAGCCATAGCATTCAGGTAAACCTGACAACGGCGAGAATATGAAGGATGTGCCTCATGACAGTTAAGGCAAGAGGGAGGTAGAGTACAAGAAGACCTGGCATGGTCGTCAGCACCACAGACTGGGCATTCGGCCATGGACCTGCAATATTTTGCTGGATGACCAAAACGCCAGCAGTTTCTACACTGCTGCGGTGTAGGGGTCACCTTTCGAACTTGTAAACGTTGACCTGCAATGTAGACCGAAGGTGGCAGTTCTCGGCAGTCAAACGTTAAACGAGCTATATTGCAAGGATAACGTCTTCGCTTATTGGCTGGGAGGACAAAAGTGTCAACTTTAAGGATAGGGAGTTCTTGGAGCTCAAGCTGCTCGAAAATGTCATCACCACATGTCTGGAAATTCCGTTGGACAATGGTGTGGGGAAATGACAGAACCACAACAAGAATTGAGGGAATGGTGCTTGTCAATAGTAACAGGTGTAGTGTCAATGGTCGTAAGAAGAGAAAGATCGCGAGCTTGGCCAGCATTCTGGACCGTGATGATGCGAGTGCCGCTCTTGAGAGCGTGAAATGAGATGTCTTTACCAACATGGCGTAGCAGAGCTTTACCAATACTATGGTCTGAAAGATAGGTATTAGGAGAAGTCGGTCGCAGAGTAAAAAACTTCGTCCATTGAGTAGTTTGAAACAGAGAGTTTAAGGGAGTGCGTGACGAGCTGGTCGTTTCTGCGATGAACGAGAAGGAGTGTCGAATCGTCATGTGTGGGTCTTGGTCGTTTTTGTGTGGGACCGGGGGTGGTCCGATGGGAGACGGGCGAGCGATTCGAAAATTGCCGCACCGTCGAGGGAGAAGCCGGAATCAAGGTCAGAGAAGAGCGAAGGTCAGACGTATCGAAAGGGCCAGTCGGGACCCTGGTACCTGAAGCAGGTGACGAACCAGCACCAGCAAGAGGTACAGGGGCATGAGAGGTGTCCAAAGAGTCATCCGTTAACGAGGCAGGGTCAGTACTGGGTGCGGTATCAGGAAGGGGCCCGGGGGTAGTGGGTTCATGGATTGGGTCAGCCATGGTTAGGTTACTTCTTTCTTTTTATTTTTAAGAAAAAAAAAGAAAGAAAAAATAAAATAAAAATAAAAAAAAAGAATATAAAAAGGGGGGAACGTGGAGGAATAGCTCCTAGGAGGAATGAAAGGGGCGCAAATCCCCCTCCGTGCCCAAGAGGACCTCAACACCGCAAGTGGTGCAGATGCAGCATGGAACCCGTGCCATACCCTACCCTTCATGCCAGTAAACCAGCAATCCGGGATAGCAACCTCACATCCACCGAGCCATCTCGGTGGACAAAAGAGAGGGCGGCCGGATATCCGCCACAAAGCATACCGCCTTCGGCCACCACCCCCGGAATCCGAAAGGTGGCCTCCAGAGATACACCCGTCGCCCGAAAGATACCCAAGGCCACCCCCCGGGTGACCGGAGAGGATCGGACATCCCCAGGCGATCCAGATTCCACGGCAAACTACACCACCGCCAAGGACCTCAACGGAATGGGATGGACTACGATACCCTTCCCCTACCTAGGAACTAGAATGCCTGAGGAGAAGCTCCCAGGGTAAAACTGGGAAGGAAATAAGGGAGGGATGAGGAGGGGGAGGAGGAAAGGGAAAAGGGAGGATGGGGAAGATGGGAAAAGGGAGGGGGGATTGGGGGGTAATTAGGTTCGGTCTGAGGAAGAAGACCAAAAGGTCCAATTCCTCAGACCGATAGCCTCTTTACCTCGTCAAGGAGCCCCCCTTAAAGAGGAGCTGCATGTACAACCTCTCTTCCTTCAGCTATTATATGGCAAAGTACTGTATTTTCATGTTTGTTAACGTTTTGTTGTAACAATTTTTTGAAATTGGAAAAGGACTTTGCGAGCAAGTTTAAAATATTTTTACAAATTTATGACTTATTATATTCCTTATTAACACTTGTATATAACGTTGTTGACCGACGTGCCATTAACATCTTAGTATTTAACATGGTAATGACATTTAATATCTGTCTTCATCAGATGGCACCAGTGGGTATCATTTTTTAATTTGGGAATAGAGACGTATACACACAGTGCTCATCGTTAAAGTACGCTGGGTGGAAGTCACCCATTGCACTTTAATGGCTAATGTAATACCCTAACCTGGGAGGTGTGTCGACGGGACAGAAAGTTATACTGGCCCGGCAACTCGAAGCGGGATGTCTCAGGATTTCCCAAGGCAACATTCCCAAGGCTTGTGTGGTAGACGGATTTGAGTCCTTGATTTCCCCATGCACCGTGTGGGTTTTGAGGGCCGAGTTTGTCGGACATTTTTGGCTGTGATGAATTAATATATCAGGAGTATATCGCTAACACGAGACAAATTCTAAGATCATTGAATTACATAAGGCAAGCAATCAAATGAAGGAAAGAACGCGTGTTAGTGCCCAGTAAGGACCTGGCTGCGTCAATACCTAGAGGACAATGTTAGTGAAATGCCCATACCAATAACACGTCCAAGAAATTCTAGAAAAACGTCCCCACTAACTTTAAGTGTAATAAGGTAACTAGACTTGCTCTATTATTGTCCACCCTAATCTTTTACGCGGTTTTGTGCAGGGTTACCTGGAGTATACCTGGAGAGGGTTTCGGGGGTCAACGCCCCCGCGGCCCGGTCTGAGACCAAGTTGTTTTTATGTAAGACAGTGCTTGTTGCCACACCGAGAAATCTGTTGGTAAATGGCTTCGTGCCGCCTGTGAGGTACCTTTCTTTAATGTTTTTAAGACGCCATCCGCGAGCCGTGGGGGAATTTGCTCCGTGAAAATCTGAAGAATGTGGGTTAATCACTTGCTAGACGGTTGAAAGATGCCCAAGAGCACAAGGGACGACTATTTTGTGGTCGGGGATTTAAAGGAAGGGGAAAAGTCAGCGTACTTTAATTACGAACACCATATGTAATCTAGACGTTATATGAAATGCAACGAATTGGATCCTCCTCAATATTTCGGAGAGCTCATCGCAATTCTTTAAAAAAAAATATAGAGGGAAAAAAACATGAATAAAACATAAGTAACTTGGAGAATTAAAGATAAAACTTAATTCATACAATCAACCTAATAATAAACATACAAACTCGAAGTAATTCCTAAATGAATCGAAACAATGAAAACTAAATCAAATTAACAAAGTGAATTAAAGTTAAGATAGGCAAATATACAAGAGCAGCACCAGGTACTACTCCGCTTGTGACGCTGCAGAGACGCTCTGCTCCCAGCCCGCCCTCTTAATCACAGATATCATGGCATTGTTATAAAAAGTCAAATGAGTGACTGTTGATGGTGCCTTGAACATCTGAAATATGACTTTTATTGCGGCCGCACATGATGGGTCACCTTTTTACGTTCACGTAGCGATCCACAGTGATCAAAGGTTAAGTGAACAATATTCACAAAAACAGTACTAAACTGCCACCACCAGAAATACCATAAACAGCCACTACTATCACCACCAGAAATACCATAAACAACCACTACTACCACCACCACCAGGGGCATGAATAGCAAGAGACGTTAATGAAAGGCGCACGGCAATCAACACGGTGTAGAGTAGTTGAACATGACTTTGATTTATTACATAACGAACTAGGTCATCCGAGAACTTATTTTTACATGGTACAGGATGAGTTGAATGATTGAGATAGAATGTCAAATTCATTATAGCGATTAGACCAAGCATGCCTGTCCAGAATTTGTAATTAATAGATATTTCACTGTGCTATAATTTCTCTTCAACTAGGTAAGATGCGAATTAGGTTGAAACTGCTATGGCGATTTGCAATTTGATAAATAACAGCAAACTAGCGGTCACTAATACTGCCATTTCCAGAGGCTGGAGGCATGGAAGTCCGCTGGAACTTTTCAAGGGTGGGAATGTCAAGGGCTTCCAGGGAAGAAGGAAAGTAATATGCAAGTCATCAATAAGGGTCTTTTCCCTTGACAAAGGCGTTATCTGAGGGTAATGGTGAACTGATACTAATTTCTGATATTTCTGATATTACAATGTGGCGTTTACATATTTTATGGTATTAGTTCATATTATAAAATACTTATTACAAGAAGGCCACTAGTATGCCTAGGTATGCCTAGGCATTTCAGGCACTCCATGATGAATTAAACACTTGTGCAACACAATAAAGATAACTAAGTGTTGAACAGGTGTTTATTTTCATCAACCTGTCGGTTCTCAGAACCGACAGGTTCTGAGAACCTCAGGTTCTCCTTACTACAGAATGGATATAGATTCGTTGGAGAACATACAGAGAAGAATGACTAAAATGATTTACAGTATACAAATCTCCCGTATGAAGATAGACTTAGAGCGTTGAATATCCACTCTCTGGAGAGACGTAGAATGAGGGGAGATATCATCGAGATGTACAAGTGGATGATGGGCATAAACAAAGGAGATATTAATAAAATACTGAGGATATCGAACCAAGTAAGAACCAGAAATAACGGATTTAAATTGGATAAATTTAGATTTAAAAAGGACATAGGCAAGTTCTCGAACAGAGTTGTAGATGCGTGGAACAATCTTCCGAGTAGGGTGATAGAGGCTAGAACCTTGGGTGGCTTTAAAAAGAGATTGGACAAATATATGAGTGGGAGGGGCTGGGTTTGATTAGTGTCGTGAGTACGGGAGTAAATTCTTAGGTAGTGGTGGTTTTGATAAGGACCTGCCTTGTATGGGCCAGTAGGCCTTCTGCAGTGTTCCTCCATTATTATGTTCTTATTACTGACACTGATAAATATACTGTCAAATATGAAACTCACAAACAAGTCAACGACTTTAACAGTGCAATCAAAGATATTTAAAAAATCCACGATGTTTTGATTAAGCAATTACGAGCCATGTCGAAGACTTATCTTTGCTTGTATGATTTAACTGAAAAAATAATTAGGTAATCATATAAGACCCATCATTACTTTAGTGCGGCTGTAAGCCAACTGATTATACCTAATACTAAGACAATGTCGTCCTCTTATACCAAAAACAATATTGACTGTACTGGAAATGTAAAGAAAATAAAGATGGGAATAAATTTTTAACTTGCAAGATTTGATGTAAACGCATTCTTTACTAAATTTCCTGAGCATCATGTATTAGCCCTCTTACAGAAACTTCCTAATTATGAAGTATTCTTCGGGTTGTGAGCCTGGGAAGGTTGTTAACCCAGGACTTATTTACGTTGGTGTCCTTCGGATCGATCTCATTAAATGAGCCTTGAAGCTTACCCATTCATCTCACCTTGCACACTGTATTGAATGCACCGTGGATTGCAAATTAGTACCGAGTCTTCTAAAAGAACTTAGCATGAGTAAGGGAAACCCTTTTCCATCTTTGCCGAGCAGCCTTCACACTGAGTGTTATGGAACTGTAACAGGAACAGGGAAATATTTCCTCACACTGCCATGTCTTCAACACACACACAGTCTCTTGCTATTTCCCCATCACGGGAGCTCATTTCTCTGCATAAAAATATACTAAATCTAACAGTCAAATATAAAAGCGTCCATAGCCCACGCTTTTATATAAGACTCGGCAGGATTCTGTATATTTTTTCGTACTATTTCTAAAACAAAATGCATCAAGCTCATTTCATTAAAAATAGGTCAAATATTTCTTCGCCACAATTTTGTGTAAGGCGATTAGTGTGGCATAATTATAACTTTGTTAAGGTAATTACCTTCCCCCGGGATAGCTTACCTCCTTTATTAATCCCTCCCTCCTACGCCCTCACGTCAGTGCCACTCCTTTATTAATCCCTGCCTCCTACCCCCTCACGTCTTTGCCACTCCTCTACTCCACGCGTCAGTAACATTCCTCTACTCCAAACGGTAGTGCTACCCTCTACATGACAGTGCCAACATCCTCTATACGACAGTGCCACCCAAATTTACATGACAGTGCCATCCTCCTCTACACGACACCATCTACACGACAGTGCCACCATCCTCTACACGACAGTGCCACCATCCTCTACACGACAGTGCCACCATCCTCTACACGACAGTGCCACCATCCTCTACACGACAGTGCTGCTCCTTTCTATAAGGTAGTGCCACACCTCTCCCCACTAATCAAATCAGATCCAAATCTTTAACTTGAAAAACCCAGAAAGTACAGCAAGACATTAACTACAGCCTATCAAGGAATACCTTTAGGAACACCAAGAAAAGCGATGAAGAATATCTAATTAGACGAAAGGGACGAATGGAGCGTCAAGAGGGAGACCACTAGGATGGGTACTTGTCATGATATATGTACAGGTCAATCTTTCCTGAAAAAAAAAACTTCTTCTGAAAGACTTCAGTTTTCAGCTGCTGATGCGACTCGTGAACAAGATGCCAGTTAGTTCAGATCTTGTACTCGCGAACTTCTAAATTCCCCATATTAGGTATTAAAGGTAGAATCGCTGGAGAATGCTTAATCACAGGTGCCACTGTTTGAGAATTATGTAAAGTTGCAGAGATGTGTGCGAACAAGGGTATACAAAACAAGACTCCATGGGAATCTGGACGGTTTGCAGAAGTGGTTAAGGAAGTTATTATTGGATTTTAATGTCATTAGGTATTAAGTTATGAGAATAGGGATAAGGGACATTATATGCAATATGTATATGTGGCAGTTCCAGTTAAGAGACCCAAACGATTAGACAGGTGTATGAACTGATTGCACATCATGAGAGTTTGTGAAACCCAGCTAGGAATGTGTTCGATGTGTAATGAAGGCATAGATCATATTGCCTTTTGTCCAGGTATCGTAATATTTTCACGTTATGGCGTTTTTCAAGCATTTTTAGGAAATCCCAATTTTTTCAATAAAATATTTTTATGATTCATGTGAGTAATAAATGTTAGATCTTATAGTTTTTAATGAATTTGTATAATTAATTTAAATGGAAAAGGGTTTTGGATGAGCATAATGCCGAACATATCACCAGTGGAGCACATCTACAGAATAACTTCGGTGGCTCATGAGAAAATGGTGCGGAAAATCTCAAATTTTCCAGACGGTTAACACTACCCCAGGGAGGGGAAACAAGCAGACCCACGTATGCCTACTAGGGGTGCCACATTTCTTTATACCTTTAATTTCTAAGACTTACTCGTAATTGAACCTCCACTACTACTTTAATGTATTTAAGCTAAGTTAGAGTTGGACAGATTAATTTAGCTCTTACTACACTACCTCTCACTACTTACACTAATAAGGAGTAGTTACTTGTACCAGTTTGAGTGCCCAGTCGGCTGCGCCTAACCGTCAGTCACAAAAAAAAATCTATAGTGAGAACAGGGTGGCCTTCCCTACATTCGATAACACAACACGACTCGAATCTGATATATTTCACCGCGAAAAAGGATCTCCCGCTACGGTACAAGGGGGCTACACGTGACTCATACAGGTATTTTCAGGTGACCACAGCCTATCACCCCTGCACTAAGTATCTCGAGTGTTTTGAATGTTCATTCATGTACCTTGGGCCGACGTGCGTGCAAGGGGTCTGGCCACTTACCTCCACTAAAGATCTCCTGTGCAACCTTCTACACACACTGCCCATGTGAGAGTGGAGGTACGTAGAATTAATTCAGGTAATTACGAATGAGGTGGCAGGCCCCCAAGTCTGGATTCCACACATGACTAAACATAGATTTCTAACCTAACCAGTCAGAAACCACAGACATCCTCTATTCTACACAAATGGGGAATCTAAGAACCTAAAAATCTAAGAACTTCCGATACTCTATAAGCATCGGAAGTCATACTCACTATAGTGTGTGCAGCTCCAGTGAGAAGACCACACCTTGTCAAACACTTCCGAAAATTTAAAAAATTTCAGACGTCTGAGAGGACTAACAAACGAGGAGATTCTAAGGAAGCGAAGCTTGACCATCCTGGAAAACCGACAAGCAAGAAGCGATATACTCATGTCATGGAAAATACTCTATATGCATTGATAGGATGACTATGGACAGATTATTTTAAAGGATGTGGTCACCAATGGAAGCAGATAACAGGATTGTGCCACAGAGATGACATGAAGTGGTGGAGACGAATTCAGAAACTTCATATACACGTTCAGTAAGGCCCAAGAGACCATAAACCTGTAAAATAGTCAATAGCGAAGAAGAGGGGAGATCAGGAGCTTTGTCATGGCCTTCCTCTTCCTTTCTTCCTCTAAACTATGGTACATTTTATTTCATTCATTCATTCATTCATTCATTCACTCTTACTCTCTCTCTCTCTCTCTCTCTCTCTCTCTCTCTCTCTCTCTCTCTCTCTCTCTCTTCTCTCTCTATCTCTCTCTCTCTCTCTCTCCTCTCTCTTACACAGGGTGTGACAAGGTTAGGCTTAGGTTTCCTAACTTTATTGACAAGTTAAGGGTTCCTAAATTTATTAACAAGTTAAGAGCTGTTACCTCTATCAGCTCATTTGAAAACATTTTCATTGTTATGAAACATACAAGTAAGGAGCAGGATGAAGTTGTAGCCATCTGTTGGCCAGCATTTTCATTTGATCAACTATCTAATTGATATCATTATGGTGTACGAATATGTTTCAGACTCGAGTCATCCTGGAAATAAATGATCACAAATGAAGTGATGTTCTGCAGAAGGGCACAGTCAGAGTTGTGTAGAAGCTCACTTCTCGCTGTCCTCTGAGTGCAGCCGTGGAGCCAAGTGTGGTACTTGACAATATTGGTCTTGTACATGATAGTAAGGTCTCCCGGTGATGAAGGCTCTGCTGAAATGACAGATCCATCCAGGTTGGGTCCACGCGAGATACGAGTCGTCTTGCTCTGTTCTCTACTCTGTCAAGCAGTTGCAGATGAGAAGGGGGGCAGGCAATCCAAGAAAGTGGAGCATACTCAAGGTGTGAGCGTACTTGTGCCTTGTACAGAATCTTGCAACCTCTATTGTCGAGCAGATGCGAGATACGTCGAAGTGTTGTAAGCTTCCTGGCCGCCTTGTTTGCAAGATTTACATGGTTGTTCATGGTCAGTTTGGAGTCATATTTGACCCCAAGGATATCAACTTCGTCCCCGGGTACCCACACTCTCCCATTCATAATTACTTCTGCTCCGGCATTACCACCATGGTGCCCAGAGACCATCATTTGTGTTTTCTCAGGTTCCCCAGACTGATATTGCTCTTAGTTGGTGATTGGTGTAGCTCTCTCTCTCTCTCTCTCTCTCTTCCTAGTCCTCCTCCTCCTCCAAATACTTCCCTCTCCCTTTCATTATTCAGCAATATTTATGATTTTTCTCATCTTTATTTCCTTTTTATTTTTTCTTATTCTCTTTAATAACTATTTTATAATTTTGTTGAATTTTTATAATCGTCATTCGTCTATTACTCTCACTATTTATTCCATTTCGCTGTCCTTCTTCTTACCATATATTTTATCTTGTATATCTTTTATTCCCTATATTTTTCTCTCATTTTTTTTCTTCCTGTCTTCACATGCTTTTCTTCCCTCTCCTAGACTCACTAGACGTACCTGGAGGGGAAGTTCAATAATATTAAAGAAAGAGTAAAAACTTCCCTAATTTGTATTCCTCCTTCAAACTTCCTAACTGATAGCTTCTCCTGGTCATCCCTTTGGCTCAGACTCCAACTTCATGTCCACTACATCCGTACGTCTGTCTGTCCGCCCCCTCCTTTCCTCTCTCTCTCTCTCTCTCTCTCTCTCTCTCTCCTCTCTCTCTCATTCCCTTCCATCCTACTACCCTCCATCTCTTTTCTCTCTTTACCTTGCAACACCCTCCATCTCGCCCTTCCCACCCTTCACATCTGCGATACCCTTCTCTCCTGCTGGCCTTCCCTTCTCGTCCGCCTCCCTTCCTCTCCATTCCCCGATCCTTCTCAACATTCCCTCTCTTTCACAACTTTTCATCCTTACCCTAACCACCCCCTTCCCAGTTGCTTAATTTGCTCTACATTGCAAATTAATGTAATATAATTTAGCTTAATCCTGTCTGACTCATCTTCGGTCAGGCTAAATACATTTAGCGTTGATTAACGTCAGTGAAGTGTATTACGTGGTGTTCGGTTTGATTTTTATAGAGCCACTGAAACAATGAATTTATACTTATGCTTGTGTATAAACTGTTTATATTTGTGTAAATTAATTTTTTGCTGTTATGTGATCATATATTCATAAATTCTATTTCCCGTGTGTGAAGGAGACGCTGCCTTGAGGCCTTAAGATGGTAATTCCAAATTGTGTAACTCTGCTGGAACGAAACCTTTGAAGCTTCCGCAGCTGTTGAATCTAAAGCGGAATGCTTGACGATATCCTAATCGCCTTATTGAAATCTCGCAGCTCAGGCTGACAGATTTTTAAAGGTTTGGACTGGTAAGCCAGCAGAAGGCTTCGATTAGATGACCAAAAGCTCCAGCTGCGGGCCATATATATGACTAAGACCAGCGTCAGGAAACTCTTGTACAGTTTCCTGACAAGCCTAACCTAACCTAACCTCCACGAGCCTCTTACTGTGTCAAAGAATACGATACAGAAACATCGCTAACTTTTGGTTCCACTATTGTAATTGTCGTATAGCAGCACACTGGTGATGTACCCAACTATGTTTAAAAAAAAAAGTTTGCCCAGTCCCCTTTCATATCTTCTGTCCTTAAGACAGTCACTCATTTCACTGTCTTGGAAGCAGTGAAATAATATTAACAGTATGGGTTTCATGACGTGTTATGAGCTTTAGTTTCTCAATGTACAATAATAGTATTGGAATTAGTTATTACTAACATAAGCACTCAGAGTAAAGTTATAGTAGTATTTATGATAATAGTATCAGATTGGTCTTTTTTTATGGAAGCCTTAGGAGTTTCGAGTCTTATTTACAGTACAGACTTTCATAACAAAACACAATAACAATCACAATAAGGTGGCTGAAACTATTCGAAACTAACATTACTATATAAAGTTTACCTATAATTTGGAGAGGAAGTTTTAGACGACGTTTCGGTCCGTTGCAGACTATCATCAAGTCTCGAGTGATTGAAATATGACGGTCAATAATGGATTTTACCGTGACAAAATGATTATCAAAGAGCGTGGTACATCTCTCAGGTCAACCACTCTACAAGGTGTTTAGAAATTTCTTATGGTATCCCATAATGTATTTCCCGACTTTATCCTCAGTGTCTTGCTGTCTCACGTATATCATCGCTCCACCATTTTTAAATGAAGACTTATCGAAGAAAATATTTTGAAGTTGCACTCCACAATCCTTTCTAGACTCAAAATTTTCGATTCTCAATAATTTTAGGTAAAAAGTTAACACAAAAAATATGTTAACTGTTCACAGCCACACAACTTCTAGAGGAAAATCAGTATCTTCGTTACACAAGCCAACTATGTTCATTTCGCTTTACAAAAACAATTTAAACTTTGCATATGAATATTTAGAAGCCTAGGCAGACGGTCTACTGTATTCAGAAAAGTGGGTATTTTCTCCCAAGAGGTTCAGAGAACAGCAGTAGCAGCAGCGAGGCAGACATCTTCAATCTCGGGGATGCTCCTCATTCTGGCTCTTCTTATCTGAATAGTATCCCATGAAAGCCAACAGAGTCATTTAGTAATATCTGGATTGAAATCTGGCGTGATCATAGCGGGGAAGTTTGGTTATGTAGATTCATAAGATATCTGGAGGAAAACGTCTGTTGCATCCTGGGGAATAAATTAACAGTAGCTTTGGACTCTTTACGAATGCCTGGTGACAGCGGATGTCAAGATATGGTAGCAGGACACAGTAACAGTCGCAAGATATGGTGATTCGTTCGTCCCTGACATCATAACATCCATCGCTATAACAGCAGAAGTCTGCTGTCAGCAACCACAACAAGATGTATCCTAGTATCCTAAATCCAGCTCAGAAAATCAGAAGCTCAACTCAAATGTAAGGGATAAGAAAAAGTTAAGCAAAATCTTTAAATTTACTAATGTCGAGGAACACTTTCGATTATGATAAGACACTAATTTGTCCGAAGAATCCTAAGTACGTACATTTCAAAGTACACCCAAATAAGTATAATAATAATAATGGTGTTCTGAAATAATCATAATCCCCAATTAATCCATATACTTATATCTTCCTACATAACTCCCAATGGACTGGCATTAAGTACATAAGAAATCTCTTATAAGTTCACGCCAAACAAAATATTTATACACCAGAACAATAAACCAATGAAATGGTTATAATCTTAACCAGGGTTATAACCAAAAGCTCCAGCTGCGGGTCATCATATGACTAAGACCCACGTCAGGAAACACTTGTCCTGTTTCCTGACAAATCTTACCTAACCTAAACAGAACAAACAATGTAGGAGTTCCTATATTAACATTTCTAGGCTAGCTCCCAACTCTGGTAAAAGTCTAAATCCACATGACACCTTGTCGCACTAGGCTCAAGACACCACATTAATCTGGCAATCCCACACACCGAACTTGCGGCAATGTCCCGTGCTGGACCTAAAAAATTCTTGCTTCCGTGGCTTTAGAAATTTCCTAAGTCCACAGAAGTTCGTAGACTATTTGCCAAAACAAAACCAAAATTTGGCAGTCCGCCAAAAACAATCAGCAAGTGACTTAGTATAAATATGTTTCCCTGTGTATTTACAGTGTGAAAAATGAGATGTCCGTTCCAGATGCAAGCTACTAAATTCTCTCTCCTCAAGAGAAGTTAATTGTTGCCTAAATTTTCCTTCCCATTCTTAGACTGAAACTGAACGCCTCCCATTTCTCCAGGAATGGCAGGCATTATATTACCACGAATATCAATAATAATAATAATAATAATAATAATAATAATAATAATAATAATAATAATGTACCGCGAGGCAGAGGTGGGAAGCCAAAGAAAGTAAAACATACAACTTCTTCAAGCAGCATATATGAATATTTTAGCTAAAAAATTTAGGTTTGTCAGAAAATGCTTAAAACCGCAGCAATGAATCATCGAAACGTGCAAGTAACCCTGGATATGTAATTAAATTTATGAATTGCTTACAATTGTTCACAGATATATATATATATATTAACATTCTCTTACACAAGATTAATAACAAGAAAAAAATAACTAATAATAATTATTATTATAAAAATATAAATACACAAATAACCCGCACACAGAAGAAACTTATGATTACGTTTCGGTCCGACTTGAATCATTAACTAGTGTGACTAGTTAATGGTTCAAGTCGGACCGAAACGTAGTCATAAGTTTCTCTTATGTGCGGGATAGTTGTGCCTTTCTATCAATACTACTACTACTACTAATAATAATAATGATTATAATAAAAATTATAACAATAATAAAAATAATAATATAAATTTAAAGGCAAGTCTATTATTAATATTTTCACTGGTGTCTGATAACGATGATATTGTTACTAAACCTGAAGGAGCGTTGAAGGGCGTTTCCAGGGGCTCAACGTCCAGGCGGACTAACATACATCCACAATACTAGAAATTAAGAAATCATAATATGATATTGCCATCAAAAATATACATAAACAAATCAACGTAGAGATTACATGACGTACTCTAACACCATTAAATTTTGTGTTTGTTGTTCTCTCTCCAAGTCATCTGGGAAGTCAGTTTCCATGTTCAATAATTCTGGATCGAGTATTCTCAACTTTTGTCTTCCAAGATTCTATACGAGCATTGTGGCAAGCATTGTGGCAAGCATTGTGGCAAAGCATTGTGGCAAAGCATTGTGGCAAAGCATTGTGGCAAAGCATTGTGGCAAGCTTTTGAAGTTTTTCAATTTTGCTTGAGTAATTTATTAGGTGAGGCTGTACGCTGTTGCTGTGAATTTGACAGTTCGTTGAACAGAAGCAAATATGCGTGTGTGTGTGTGTGTGTGTCTGTGTGTGTGTGCGCGCACGCACGCACGCACGCACACACACACAC